>JAPMAG010000086.1:0-19794 GCA_036584685.1 Rhyacophila sp. Rhy_31_5 | reverse complement strand
GTATATTTTCAAATTGAATGGCCACCCCCTGGGACAATTTCTGGATCCGCCACTGAATCCAGAGGCCAAAAGCGATTTTGTTCCATGAAAAGTGAACATCATGTATATTACCCATTCAGTGTTGAGATCAAAATTGATTTTCAATAAATACAGGTCTACTGGCAAATAAACTGATTTATGTATTAAAGAAAGGAACCATCAGTTGGATGCATATAACTGTCATTCAGTGTATAGTTTTTTTTTAAATTTTTATCACTTCACACAATTAATTATAATAAATAACATTCAATAATAACCAAATAAACAAACGGTAACTAAACATAACATAAATAATGCTCTTGCCCTGTCTCCTAATTTATGCAAATGTAGTGTACTGTCAAATAAAAAATATTTGCATAACGGTCCACACAAACCACAAAATAATCGCTACAATTAATATTTTTGTAAAATATATTACAGTTCATGAATTGATTTTCGTTTAATGCAATGAATATCTAACAAATATCAATTCTCATACATTTTATACATACAGTAGAACCTCGATATAGACAAAATATCTGGTCAGTTGTGAAAATTCTTAAAAACATCGCTTTTGTGTGTAATCCAAGTGTCACCGCTTGTAAAGAGTGTTGTGCGCATGATAATCATGACATACCTTTCGCACTCGAATTTAAGTCATAATACTATCCTGCCCTCGTACACTGAGCATTGCATTGACTTTTGCAACGCTGGTCGCTGATACACAGTAGTTTTTTTTTTTTACTCGAAATGAATAGATGTTATTACTCTATTCAATAAGTTTAAATTTTGAAATACGTCCATTCGAACATACTCTACCGAATAGATAAATTATATGTTCATAATGCCGCTCATTTTTTTTTCAGCTCCCAAAAAGCACACTGACCGCGACGCCTACAATGTGACACTGATGAATGGTGTCGTAGCAAATAAATGTGCTCGTAAAAAGACTGCTATTTCTGTGCCCACTGGGAACCTACATAAGATTATACGATCTAAATCTGATCTCTCGCCAAGTACAAAGATTCAAAATCGACAAATATCTAGACTTTCGTGTTCTTCCAATCAACCCATAGGATGGAACAACTCTGATATAAGCAATGACAATATCATGTCCAAACGCCTAACCAGAAGCATTACCAGATTGCATTCTGACTTAGAAACGAGCATCCAACACGCAACACTTGTTTTAAAAAATGATAATAATAATAGAAAATACAAAACTTCAAAAGAGTGTTCTAAAAATATTAAATCACATCCCGTTGCTGCTCAAGTTGTCGGTACTGGTAAACCAGATGGGGCAAAAAAAACTGTCATCACCAAATCTAATGATAGCGTTGTGAAGTCAAAAAAAATATTGTCGTGTAAGATGGATACTGATATTTCATTACAAAATCAAGTTAAAATAGCCTCTTCAGCCACTGACAGTCAAAATACTGGCATTATAACAGTGAAAGATAATAACACGTTGAACTGTTCAAGGAATGATAGTTCTGGTCAAAATGAAAATGCCAGTGAATCGTGTGATTCGTCAAGTAAAAGAAACTCGGATAAGTTCTCTTCTCGGTCTCCACCGAAGCCTTCCTTCATACGTCGGAAATTGTATTCTCAGCAATCTGATTTTAGTGAGAGTGATATTGTTAAAACGGTCGATGCTTCTTTTTTGGGAAAGAATGATTGCAAAAATGTTTATGTTATAAAGAAAAAATCTCTCAACAGTCAAAATCGCCAAAGCGGTAGCAATAACACTGTCGGCTCGGATAGATCGACTCGCAGTGAACCCGTCAGGAAATCGATCAACACTCTCAGGACTTACTGCCTTAGAAAGAATCAAAAAGATTCTTATTCGGCCGACATCGACAACGGGGTCAATTCGGACAGCGCTGTAAATAACCGAAAAGAAAACACATGCCAGTTTATTGCTGGACTGCTCAAAGACATTGATCCTAAAAATGTGCCTCAAGTCATCTCTAATAACATTCAAATAGACGATGCGACCAATAGAGATACTCCATTAGAAACGGCTCAAGACTCTGATGAAAACTTTGATCTTTTTTCTGCAAATATAAAAAGACCCAAGGCTAGAAATCAAAAGCCGATTAAAAAACCTTCAGTAAAAACGAAAGTAAAGCCTAAGCAAATATGTAAAAGTAATGTTGAAAGAACCGATGAAGTTAAAGAAAAAGAGACTAGATGTATATCTAGTTCAGATTCGGATACAGAAGACGAATTATCTCTTGATGCGTCCAATGAGAAAACAAAAAGAAAAGAAAAATTCAAAAAAGCTCCAGTGAAAACTTCCCGTTCGGCGGCAACTAAAAAAATAAACAATATTACTAAGATGGAGACCGTGAAAAAACTGCATCACAGCAGCCTGTCTGGTGGTGACCATTCCGATCGATCACCGGTCCGCGAAAATAAAAAGAACAGGTACTCCAGGGAATATGCAACAAAGAAATTTAAAACAAATCGAGAACCTAAAAGAGTTCCCGCAAAACATTCTAAATTGGTCATAACTAAAAAAATCAAAAATGTTGCTAAAAAAATTGCAGGGGAGAAAATTAAACACTCGAGCTTGTGTAGCAGCAATTATTCGTCAGGTGAACATTCTAATCGATTACCAGTCCACACGGATAAAAAATACAGCTGTTCCAGGGATCATGCGACAAAGGTATTTCAAAAAGTTCCAACGAGCCATCCTAAGATGGTTGCGACTAAAAATGTTACAAACTTTGCGAAAGAACTACCACTGAAAAAACATGAACACGCTAAAAAGTCTGGTAACGATAATTCCTTCGAAGAATATTCAGATGAATCTCTGTACAAAACATACTCTGAAGAGTACATAAGTGAAGAATATGATTCACCTGTTCATGTAATGAAGAACAAAACGGCTAACATTTTAATTTATCCAAAAAATCTGTCTTCTAAGCCATTTAAAATGGTGCCCTCAAACGAAATTCAAAAACATACACTCAATCCAAGATTGCCATCTAGAAAACATTGTCGCACTACAGAACATCACCATTCTGGTGATAAAGACCTAAATGATTCGCCTGTTAAAAAATACACCAACATCGAATACTCCCACTCACTGAAAACTGTACCAAAAAATACCTTAATGACCGGAAACTTTGTGTCTTCAAATTATAATTCCATGAAAAAAACAAGCGAGTTGAACAAAATTAAAGATAACATCGGTAATTTACAACCAGATTTCTCTCTTAAAAGAAATTTTATCGATTCAGATAAAAAACTCTCTGTTAATTGTCTAAGTATTTCTCGCGGATATAAAACAGGAAATCTGAACGACAATTTATATTCTGATATCAGTGACGGAATGAATGGCCATAGGCGGATCAGGGTTAGCAAACATGTTTACAATAAAGGAACTAATGAAATTGCATGTAATAAAAAATCATTAGGCGTTGAAAGTTTCAAACGTTTACCGGAAATGATTTCTTGGAATAAAAATTTTCAACATTTCAAAAGCTTCCACACGAAGAGTGAAGAATTCAAATTCCCAATGGATATTTTCAATTCTAAGCCATTCGAGAGATTTCAGAAGTTGGACGGCAACAAATTTGAAAGTGATATGTGCACGGGGCAGAATAATTGGAATGGGGAAATAAACACGTCAATGCTGTGGGGCACTCAGAGTGGGAGACTGCAGAACAGAAATCTCAATTCTATGAAGTTGAATTTCAGTTCCGAAAATAAACCTTTCAATCAAAGTGTGTATGGTTCCACTTTCGCGGGGTGGAACAGCGAAAGTCACTTGAACAAAACAAAAATTCGACCTGAAATATCCTTCATGTCACGCAATCAAAATATTTCTTACTTCAATAAAACCTCCACACAGTTGGCGAGAGACACTAGACACCTTGCGCATTCACAAACAATGTCTCAAAATTATCCTGATATGCCTCTCGGAAAAGCGGCTCTCTCGAGCAATTATGCATTTGGAAATAAAAGTTATCTTAGAACAGATTTCAACGATTTGCATAATATTAGTGGATATAATAGTAAGAAATATAATCATCGAGAATGTGTCAAAATGAACATTATTGATAATGAACATTCTCGTCAAATTGACCAACATAATTCATTATATTCTAGTGATCACAGCAGAGGTCGGTTTATACGAGATAAAGTCGAAAAGAAATTCGTTAGCACAATAACTAATCAATCTCATTTAGGTGTCCCGTCATATAGAGAATCTTCGGCGTTGTCTCACGACTCAACGACTGTTGGAAATCGATCTAAATATGTCAACTACAAATCATTACTTGCGATGGATTGTCCTGACATTTCCTGTAATGAAAATCAAACATACCAGAGAGCAGATTTATTGAAGTGTAAAACTCTCTCGACAATAGAACAAATGAATAAACCACCTAAAGATGTTGTCGATATTGATGCTGCATTTAAAGTGCCCAGAGAACCTACAAAGAAACGAAAAATAGCAGATGTCGGCGAAGAGCTATATGGAGTTCCTTCTAAAATACCGAAATGCATTGGTAAATGACAATGAATGTTACATTTTATATTAGATATTTCAATCAGTTATTCCTACTGTTGTGTAATGATTTTCATATATGCATGACGTTGAAAACTTATCTACGTTACGCTATTCCATTAACCGATTTAGTGCCAGAAGCGAGATAACTCGCACAACTTAAAATGTAGTTTGCCAGACAAATTTGAATATTTTGCATGATTTTAAATATGAAATCGCAGAGATATGATTATATAATAATATGATCGCTAGCCCTTAGATGAGTATCGTATGGTCAGGTGCCTCATCCTTATTTTCAAATATGATGTTATTATTTTTTTTATAAATACTACATACATCTATTAATGATATGTGGAAGTCATAACAATTATATCTTATATTTTTAGGATAGAAAGAATTAAGTAAACATTACGAAAGAATAAGATAATAAAAAAAGAAAGTTCAAGAAGCATTGAATAATTCTTTTATGCTCACTCTGAAGTCATTACGAATATTGTAAATAACCAAAAGAATGCCTTGTTCACAGAAACCCATGAAATGTCACATAAATCAGTCCTATTGGTTAAAACGAAGTCATGTCAAAGAAACACTCAATATATTTTGAAAAGGTTCTATTTTTGGTTAAAAATTCACACTTGCCAGGTTGTGACATTATGTGTGGCACATAAAAGGTTGTTATAAAATGTGTTATTGTGATGAAAATTTCTTTTGACGATATCTGCTCTGAAACAATCATATCGACCGTGTTTAGGTAAAAGGGAATAACCCTCACATAACAAATTTTACAGGAGGCACAAAAAACGTGTTTTCATGATTTTTAGTCAAAGTCACATTAATACAAACTTGAAGCGCGTGATGACCAATAAATTGGTGTTTCATTTTCCTGATCTGATAATTGAGAAAGTTCATTAGAGAAAAATCATTAAAATTGATGTTGGATGCGTTTTTTTCCACACAAACTTAGTAGGTCGTTCTAAAATTATCGCCTAAATTCCATACATGCCTATTTGTTCTGGATCTGTAAAGTTTTCTTATAGTTTTTATAGAATGTTATCTTATTATATTTGTTTTATAATATTTCTTTAATTTTCTCTAACAATAATTCGCATATTTGATAAGCAAACTGTGACAGTTTATTATGTTTCCATTTAGACTAATATTAATATACCATGTACGAGTACGTCTATGAATCAAGTACGATGTATTTATACAGAAACTGCGGTCCGTCCTTTTTATTTGACCCAGTTTGTCTATTGAGATTTACTATAAACTTCGTTTCCATTTGTGATGTGATGCTTGAACAATTCCTGTGTACAGCGAACGAAGCGTATGTTCGAATCACACTGTACAATGCGGTTTTGATTTTTATTACACAATTTTATGAGTTTTATAATTTTCTCTATGGTGCCAGGTGTATTGTGAGCAGAAATATACACGTTTTATTAACATACGAGTATACCTAAAATATAATTTAAAAAAAATTATATGTAATGTGGATATGACTCAAAAGTTTCCTGTTACTATTCTATAAAATTCCTAGTAATTTTGTAGCCAACTTAAAAAACAAAATACTACAGTTATTATGCTTTAACATACGTTGTCGCCCTCGTGGGTGAGTGAATAGTGGCATTCGACTCACGATCTGAGGGTCACGGTTCGAGGCTCGTCCAGGTCGCAAATTTTACAAATGTTTATTCATTTCTATTTTAGCCGAGACACAAACCCGAAATGATTGAGCTAATAATAAACGATTATTACTCGTAAAAAATAACTCAAATCAATCTTCACATTTTGGAGATTCATATGCTTCGTTTCGGAGTGGACATGGTAAAAAGAAAAATTAAAATACAGATTTAGGGCAATAAACGAAAATCGTGGCCTTTGTAGGTGAGTGGATAGCACATCCGACTCACAAGTCGAAGGTTTTGGATTCCGATTCCGTAGTTGGTGAAAAGTGATCAGGTTTTTTCATGTGTACTTGAAACCAGTACATGGACCAAATTGGTTGAACTAATAACCGACAATTATTACTCGTAAAAAAAACTGTCAAAACAATCTTCATTGTAGAGATTCTTATGCTCCGTTTCGGAGTGGATATTCTTAAAAGAAAAAATCAATGAAAATGCCGTGGGAAACTGTCTCGTGCATTACGTTACTGTACTACGATGTGCCAGTACACACTGCAGTTGCTGCGAAGGACGGCATTCAGTAATACGGTTACTAGGAATTTAATCACCCACCTTATAGTCCCGAACTAGCCTCGACACGGTATAGTTTTTTTTAATCGAAGCCGAACCTACGTAGAATAAAAGTAATGGATAAGTAATTTCGGTAGTTTTAGAGTATTTTTGGACGAAATTCAGATTATTTTTAATGTCATAGAAAAGGGTAGTAAGGTGCTGTAAGAAGTGTATTTAAAAGAAATGTGTTTTTTTTAAATTCTAATATTTTTTTATATCCTTAAGTCGCATAGGCTTGGGCTCCGGCGGTATATCTGTAATACAATAAAAAAAATTAGAACAACAATTAATAATAAATTTAAAACAATATTGAAATAAGAAAATCAATACGTTTAAGCCTTATTTAAATAGAGGTGCTTATTACATTCGTCTTAATTTAGAAGAAGTATTCTGAATATATTTCAAAGAATATATTTGAATCTTATCTTATGTGTTTCTAATTCGGGATTTTCAACGATTCCATACCATTGTCATATTACATATTCATAATTGATTATCGCTATGGCTAGCCGATCGTCTTAATGTTTCAGTATATGAAAACGATCAAATTCACGTATAGAATACTTGTAAGTCGCCCCTGTCGGGCTAGTGGAGAACACGTCCGCCTAGCAAGCGGGGGTTGCGGTTTCAAGTCCTATAAGAGTACACAATTTTTTCTTCAAATGTTTATTCATTTGTATAGTAGCCAGGACACGAACCCGAAACGGTTGAGCTAATAATTGACAACTATTACTCGTAAAAAATGAATGTTATGAAAATCTTCACTCTATGAAGATCCCATATATCTCGGTGCGTATATGGAATTTAAAAAAATATGGATGTTAACCATTAATTTTTTTTCACCATATCCACTCCAAAACGAAGTATATGGATCTTCACAATGTAAAGATTGTTTTTGACAGTTTTTTACCAGTAATAATTCTCAGTTATTAGCTCAACCGTTTCGGGGTCGTGTTCTGACTACAATACAAATGAATAGACGTTTGTAAAATTTTGCAGCCAGCCCGGGCCTTGAACCCGATATCTCTGCTTGATAGGTGTACGCGCTACCAACAAGTCTAATGAAGACGACTACGCTCTTAAATATTATTTTTTCCAGAACTTATAAACATCTTTTAATTTTAATAGTATTTCAAATAACAGATTGTCTTTACGACCGCTGACATCCTGGCGTCAAACTTTTGATGTGTTAACATCGCGTAAGATATGTTATATCGATGTGATTTGTCTCTTCGCTGAAATATATTTTATGGAATATTTCATTTTAGGGTCGAAGTTTTATTCTTCGAATATAGCACATTTCTTTATAGTCACGCTTTATTCTTTATTGATTGAATCTTTTACTTCATACTGTTTTAAATAATATACTTAAAATCGTGCCAAGCATTTTAAAATTATCAACACAATTAAAATTTGTCATCATATATAATATAATTAATCTAAATCATAGGTTCTCAACCTCGTTTGGTCTACCGCCCTCTTTTCGAAAAAAATACTCACCCACTTTTCAAAAAAAGACACACCGATATCCTTTCTTGAAATCAATAATATAACCCATATTTTTCCAATTATTGAGTCACATCCCACCTTTTCGAGCGGTGATTCGTAGGCACCTTAGGTTTTTTGCGAGTATTGCCCTGGGAGGCAGCTGTTGGTCCCCAGCGCTTTTTTAATTTGTATTGGACCAAAAACGCCCTCTTACATCACTTTAACGCATATTAGTGGGCGGTACCTACTTCGTTGGGAATCACTGGTTTAAATTTTACAGATTTGAAATACAGGACATGTTTTATTAATGTAGGAGTAATTAACTACTCGTAAATTAAATATTTTCTTTTCTTTATTGACAGTTTGAAAGGTATTATAACACACAAGAAGACAAAAATATAACCTGAAAAGGTGCTTTCAAAACGGAAGATGTATAATATAAAAACCTAAAATACTGCAAAGTTTTATTTAAATGTGAATGTTGGGCATAACGCAGATGTAATGTTTTTAATGTCTAACTATTAACATAACCAAGAACTATCAATATTTCATTTGGAATACATATTTAATATTATATGTACCTACATAATTGTACTATGTGAAATACTCATAGATTCGGTCTAAAGTGGAGCATATAAATGTTTATAACCTGAAAACTTGACTATGTATAGTGATTGTTATTCAAAACTATATTTGTTATCTCAATGCGTTTATTTTCTGGCTACAAAAACGATTGAAACGATCTTCAAATGTTTTTTTGAAATATTCGTGTTCGAATTCTTGACCTGCGAACATACTGAGCGACCATGGCTAACTAAAATACTTATATACGAGTATCACGTGTCAATTATATATATCTTAACGTGTATATCCATAGATATTCTCTTGTTTCGTAATATGTAAACGTAAATATATGCGTAAGAACGCAATCCAAATCTCAATCGTCAAATACGTTGAAAGACTGACTCTTTAGGAACGTTAACTAGTCGCTGAGTATAAAATTATGTGTTGTAGATTCGGGCCTTTCCGTGTAATACAATGGATAAGTCTTCAAAGTCTCTGGCCGCCATCTTTCTCCATCCATCCTATCATTCTACGTGACTTTATGTAGGGACGAAAACTTAATCTCTTGTCTACGTATCTCATCTGACGCACTTCTTTTCAAACACTTCGTAATATTAAACAACTGCGTAACGCTTGCCACGTGTGTTTGCTACAAGTAATATACTCTTACATGAAAACGTATTAAAAAAAAATATCTTGCTATCAAACAATTAATATCAACATGTTCTTCTGTATAATGTTCTACCATTGTATTTGTTCAATGCACCTGTAATTTTCTGTGCATCAATTATAAATCTCGTTTGTAACATAAGTATTAACTTAAAGATAACATATCAATCGTGCTTAGGCAAAAAAGATTGACCCTTTTTTTTTCAAATTCAAAGATTTTTTAGTCAAAATCACATTAACACAAACTTGAACTGCATGCTGACCAATAATTTAGTTTTTTAGTTTCCTGATTTGATAATTAATAAAGTTATTAAAAGAAAATCATTGAAATTGAGGGTTAACGCTTTTTCCTTTCCACACAAACTTAGTAGGTCGTCATTTTTCAAAATCGAATGCTGAATTTTGATAATAATTTGGCATAATTCCTTTTCACAGAACGTATACTTAGTTGTGTACTCGTACATTGTGATTCTTAAACAAAAGCGATTTTCAAAAAAACAGCGATAAGCTTTTTTGCCTAAACAGGGTCGATATTATTATAAAGACTGAATAGAGTAATGTCATAGATGCAATCCAACACTGGGATGTCTAATGTTGTGAACTGTCGTATATTTTAGACAGTTTATATCAGTGGTTCCCAATGGGGCCGGTACCGCCCACCTGTGGGGGTTGAAGACATCTAAGGGGGCGTTTTTGGTCCAATAGAAATTCAGGGGGTGTTAAGGACCAACTGCCGTCCTTTTGGTTCACATTATTGATACGGAATTCGGGTTTTTTTTTCTGGAAAAAAAGGCAGTGAGTAATTTTGAATTTAATTTTTTAAATAAGGTTGAGAACCTATAGTCTACACGATATACGTTAAATATTACAACAGCTCAAACGTTTTAAAATCGTTTCGGATCGTGGGCTCAAATCTCGTGCGCGAGAAAAAAATTTACGGACGGAATATATTGTTTATAATTAGTTTTCTCTATTGCCAATCCTTGGTGGAAAGCCATTTTATTGAAATAATAACACAGTTTTATAGTTCATAACAAAAATAATTCCAATGTGGTTACTTATTGAAATTATATATAATTCTAAAATTTAATTCTATTATGCGATTCATAACAATTTACTTTCTCAGTATTTTTTTCAGAATGTTGTACTCCTTTATTATTTCTTAGAAGTTCTCTCAAAATATGTTGTTTGTAGGAATTTATTACAAAAATTCACTCAATAAAAATCACTAAACTTAGATCGGGAATAACAAAATTCGCATATTGAAAATATATGAAGCTTGAAACGGAATAATAAAGTTTTTCCCCCTGAAATAGTAGGAAAGTATGGAAACAGGAGCATTCAAGCTTTTTGTAAACAACGTAACATATTATATGTAGGATGATACTCATAGATTCTATAGTGTTACTTTAATCAATTTTCTCTATTGTAAATCCTAAGCCACTATATTGAAACAACACCACAGTTATCATACATATTTCCACATATATTCGTATATTTAATTTCACACCGTGTTTCTTATGTTAAAATATATTCAACTGAATAAAAGTGTTGAATATTGTTTCTATATTTTTTTTCACAGAGAGGGGAGAGGTCAAGCTGAATATCTACATGGTGTTACATAATGAGAGACGGTATAAAACGTAAGAAAAAACGTTATATGGATTATGGACGATCTCTTGTCTTTTAATTTCATAATTCACGTAAAATATTTGCCATTTTGGCCGGATTTTACGAATATACTGCATTATAAATTTCGTATCTGATGACAGTCTTCAAAACAAAAATCAGTTGATTATTGTGAAAAGTATTTTGAAAATGGCAACATTGTTATAATTTTGATATATATTGGCATAAATCAAATTACATTCTTTATTGTTTCCATATGACGTCATACTCAGATTTAATTTAGCTCGCAAATCTTACTATGGGCACATTGGCAATATAATAGAGAAAGCTTTAATGGAACTTCGGCGCATAAATATTGTTTGATCGCGTTATTTAATCCGGGGAGAACAGGGTGGCATTCAAAGATAGTTGAATCGCTTTACGGAAATTTATGTCCCGGATCAAGAACCGAGTCGAAATGCCTATTCTTTGATTCTTTTATCCGGAGGCCTTCGTAGGCTTATGAGGAAGCGCCGGGACGCCATACTGCCTAAGCCAACGCCGATATTTTAGAAAACCGATTCTCAAATATCAAGCAAGATGCGTGTAATATGTGGTGGGATTGTTAATAAATGCTTTTCGCGTCGAATTTCTGGCTACAGTTATGTTTTATTCAATTGATTTTAGATTATTTGAAAAGACATATATCAAATTATGCCCAGGTGAAATTTTTCAAGTTCGTATATATCAATGTATTAATATATCTGTTTGACTCTCACTGATGTTAAGTGCTTATCTTAAACTGAGAATGTATTAATTGGAACAATGGTATATTTCACACTCGAGTATGTAAAAACCCGTAAGCGCCGTAAGAGTTCTCCATAAACCACGTAAAGTTTTTTTATTACATATTTTTCCATCCACCCTCCATGTAATACCATGTAGACATTCAGCTTGACCCCCCTTCCTCTCAAAGATTACGTAACATTCCACTTTAAATATGAATAAAATTTACAAGATTACACGTAAGAAAGTGTGACGTAACAATAAAAATTGACCCATCCTCCCCTTCAAAAGCGTTACGTGGTTTATGCACCATCCCTCTTCGCGAATTGGTTTTTACTTATTCAGTCAATTAAAAACAGACGCGTCTTACATTTCGCTAGTTCACTTTAACGATAAGAATTTAGAAATAGAAAATATCTCAATAACATTACAGAATAACAGTTTTCATGTATATATTTCGGTTAACCTAACAATTATCGTATTGGCACGCAACAAAAACAATATATCAAAAATTGCATTGCGCCGGTAATGTGTAAACAATTCCGCCTGTTGAAAATGCTCATTGAAATATAGACGTCCCAACAACAATGATCATTTATTTTCCAGTATATAATAACGCATCGATTTATGACGTGTCTTTTTGAAGATGCGGTGATAAATACCTACTTAAAATCTTCCTAACTAATTTAACATGTAATGGATGTATCGCGAATTCAATCTAATCCTATACTTTTGTAATGACCGATCGATTGCATTTAGTTCTAAACGATTACTCGTTCGGGGTATCTGTTTAGTAATTTACTCGTAGTTGGTAAAATTTATGAATGAAATACAAATCACCAATGAAAGTGTGTAAAGTGTATTTTTTTTCTTTTTTATCAACCCCTTCTAAAACCACAATATTAAAATTTATAATATACGAGTACATTTTTTTTTATTAATCTATGTTAATGTACATTAAAAAAATACACTGTTTTCATCTCTTACAATATTTTAAACTGTTTATATAAAGTCAACAGTGAGTTCCATTTATTAGTTTTTTCGTAACATTACAAACAATTTTGGGAAGTAGTAATGCCAATTATAAATATGTTGAAATCTATTAATGAAGTTATCCTTAGGAATATAACATGCAATAAACCTATGATAATAACTCATATCTTAGCAAAGTTAAAACCCATAATGTAAAAAGTAAATGGGAATATGATGAAATCCCAAATTAATCCATTATATATATACAATACTAACAAAGTAAAATATCTTCATTTAAAATAAAATATAAATTTGTCACAGTAACCGATGTTACTTCAACTTAATTTACTCTTCATTATATTTATTGATATTTCCTGAAGTTGAATATATCTGAAAATGAATCAAAATAATAAAAAATCAATAATAATAAAAAAAAAATATATTTTTGCATTTAAAATTGGTATATTAAAGACTTATACGAAAGTTAACATATCGTTAACTAAGAATACATCTGACATCAATTTGTACTGCACTATTTTTTAACGTTCACGTTATATGTTATCATTGAAAGAATTGTAACAGACAGAACCGGTCTTGAAATTAAAAATAAATACATTTTTAGAAATAAGTATAAAACCCGTGTTTTTATCTGCGTATATTTTTAATTAATTAAAAAGTTTTAAAGTTATATTTCATGCCTTGTAGTTAGTAAAATTTGATTGAATTGCACCATTATAAAATTAGGTCGCCTGCGAAATGTCAACTATTTTGAGTTTTCTTTTAACGCTCAACGCGCTTATTTTAAAACTTTTCTCCTAAAGCAATTTCGTTTGAGAAACGGCGTCGTACACTTGCTTGTTCTATAGGCCCGATTGTACTACGCGTCGAGCCAGCAAGGCAGTAAGTAGAGATATGTTGAAACTTTGTAATGAATTTGAAATTTACGGTGTGGACCAGACATTTGAAACTCGGCTATTTCCTTCCAACAAGCTCCGCCGTTTTCTCCTCAGGCCTCTGAGGAAAGAGCCTCTTATCTCAACCCCGCGTGTGCTTTTAATGAAATGGGTTATTGTACTATCTCTTATATTTATTTATCAGAAGGATCGCTTTATAACACTTTGTTTTTATTTAAAACTGTTATCATAAATGGTTTTCTTTTGTATCATATGATACGAATACTTATATGACAAAAGCAACCAAATATCATTTTTTGTTGTATACGAGCATGTATCGTTTTGAGAAAACAGTTTTGTGACGATCGAACCCTTAATAATTATTATTGTACATTAATTCTTAAAGAAATGAGTGAAAATATTATATTTATATAATTATTCTGTATGAAAACACGTTCTTCTTTTGTTTCTTGAGAAATTCTCAACTATATTGTAGTAACTAGTATTAAAATAAAATAATAAGTATATGGTATAACTAGTAGTACAATTATGACTAGTAACTAACTACTTACGAGTATAATCGTACAAACACACACATATATATGCAAATTACTTGAAATACATTTCAATTAAGAGTTACGTCTTATTCTCATTACATGTTAGTAAACTGAAACCTCAGTGTATCGTTATTACATTCATCGTTATTTTTATAGTACCAGTCAAACACCCATTAGAACCGTAAATACTGTATTAAACGTATAAAACGTCAATTTTAATGTTTTTTTTTTTATTAACTTTCTTAATTATCAAATCAAAAAAATGAAACACCAATTTATTGGTCATCGAGCATTTCAAGTTTGTGTTAATGTGACTTCGACCAAAAACCATTAAAACACGTTTTTTGTGATTCCTGTAAAGTTTGTTCTGTGACGTTTACTCCCTTTTACCTAAACATGGTCGATATGTATCCTAATTAAATGGTTTTTTGTGTGAATACATGAATGTTTGGACTCTTGATTACTGCATGTTAAAGTTTTCACAAAATACGGGATTCTCTTTTAGTATTATTTGTATCGAACGATATATGTGATCGATTTTTTTCCATATACTTCGATCCATACGTCCATATCGAAAATCCTTTTTGTAGTTTTAGATGCAAGAATGTGTATACATCGGAGGTTTTTTTAATCGGTAGAATAGTTGACACTCTATGCTGTCATATTTTATTACAGCACATTTTTTATTCTTCCATATTTACTCGGAAATGAAGCATTCAAAACGTTTAAAATGTGCAAATTTTCTTCGCCATACAGTTTGTTGACGAGTAATAGTTTCAAAGTATTACTTTAACTGTTTTGGATTTATGCTCTGAATACAAATATAGATGAATTCATCAGTTATTCCCGAAATTTGTGGCCAGTTGCTAGATTCAAACCCATAACCCTCAGATTGCTCCTTAATGCGTTGTTCACTGTTCTATCGGTGCGACCCTACATTAATAGAATCTTTAACAACAGTTGAATATAGTATTTTCCTTTCATTATGCGGTAGAGAGAAAATTCAATATGAAAATACATAACCAAACATTCGACTCAAGTTTTATTCTGTGGATGGTTTATCCTTATATTTATCCGAAAACGTTTGCTAAAACTAACCGTAAAATTTATGCGTGCCATAAATTTGAATTTAAATAATATGTTATATATAAATTGTGGCTAATGATTATCAATTTTTATGCTAATTGTTGACGTCCCTAAGTGTCGTATTTAAATTTCATTAGAGAGTCATAAATCATTTTATTGTTGGAGTACGAAAACAAACCATCTACTCTCAGTAGTATACATATTTATTTGATATGAATTGGGCTACGTAAATCCAATTAAGCACGACGAAATGTAAATTTATGTTATCTTAATTGTACAAATAGTCTAGACTATATCTACAAACAATAATTACATTATGAAAAGCTGTCACGTTTCAAGATAGATTTTTTTCTCTTTTAATGGAACATCACATTTTGCATAATTTATATTTTGTTTTACCCTGCAACAATTTGAAATCTCTTCTAACCGATAGATGGGTATAACCTTTCTCTAATTGGGACTCTCAGGGGTCAGATGTTGTTTTGTTTCCACTTTCTTTGATTAAAGACGCACCATTTTATTTCAATTATGTATTATTTTCATGTCAATCTCTTATAATTTGATATTTAATACAGTTTCACTGACCCTGTAATTTGGGTCGAAGTTTTCGCATTTCTATATTTATATGCTGTATTTGTATGGATCATTTTTAGTACATACACCTTTTGAAAAAAATAAATCATTGTTATTATATGTGGCTACAATCTATTTAGCCGGAGGTCTCAATGCATACTGCGTTTTTCGGGACGTGCGAAGTACATAACAATCTCATGTTTATGAATGTGACTGGCCTGAGTGGCGTCGCTTGGTACGTTTCATTTGTACTGCTTGTTTGAGTTCGTAGTGGCGTCTGGTGCAAGTTAAAACCAGTTTGTGTTTTGTATGATGTCATTCGAATAAATAATCAAACGCTCGGCGAGTACAGAGGCCATAGTCTTAGTACCATGATTGACGACACACCTTCTCTCAAGCCTTCAGTTTCTTAAGCATTCTCTCACCAATCGCTTACATTGAACATTTCTTTATTTCTCGTGACATTATCTACCCCGAGGCATACTTAAGTTCCTTCCAATACATTTTTGAGAGTGGTAGATTAATCGCATCTAGCATGTTGAAGTTTTACACTCACGTTATAAACGCAAAAATTAGTTATCTTCGACAGAAGAGTGCAAATATCGCCGCGCTTCGGTTTTAGTCCGTCCTTTAATTCCATGGCTATCTCGTTTTCTTCGGTGATGTTGATTCCTACGTAGTTGTAATTGTAGAAAGAAGAACAGTGTACAGGCAACTTCGTTTATTTTTAGAACATGGTTAACAAATTAAAAAAAGAAAAGAAATCCATATTCGCTTCAAGAAGGAACATATGGGATCTTTATAGCCTGAGGATTTTCTTGACATTCACCTTTTACGAGTAAACGTTGCTAATTATTAGCTCAATCGTTTCAGGTTCGTGTCCTCGCAACAATACGAATGATGAAACTTTTGAAAAACTAGTTCGGGCCACGGGAGTCACGAACCCGTGGCCCCCACTTACGTGCTATCCACTAGCTTAAAATAACGCATATTAATGGCACTTAATTTAGTGTAATATTAAAAAATTGATAATGTCAATCTCGATATTTTAGTCTTGCTAAGGTAATACAATCATTTTGACTGGTTTTTAAGGGCGCCAACTAAATTTGGGTACAATCGACCTTAACATGTCCAGTAGTATGAACGCGCATATGTGTCCGCTCGAATTCGCTTTGATGAAGTATACACGTATAGGGTAGGTCAAGCACCAACCAATAAAATCCTCGTATATATAATTTATGCTTCAAATAAACATTATACAACAATAGTATTGCATATATTTAATAACATGCAAAATTGAAAGCTAGATTAATGAAAAAAACTTTCACCCATTTGTGCAACCGTTATTTAAAAAAAAACTCACCCCGGAGAGGTTATTAATGCGTCAGACGAACACTCACTTGAATATAACTAGTAAATTATGATACATTCAACATCTGTATTAAATTTTTAACAGCTAGCTGTAAATATCACTTCTAATCATGTTATTCATTCTAAAATTACATTGTTTCATATACGAATATTTATTTCGTAATCCTGTCTTATCGCTTCAAGTATTCTTTCGTCAATCATATTACGCAAAGCATTATTACGAGTATTTCCAAGCGCACAAATGGAATCATGTCAAAATAATAAAACACGGTTAAAAGATAAACACAGCACATAGCGTAAACATCTTGAAATAAAACGTGTATTCACGTTTCCAGCAACTTTGCAGCGTAAAACAAGCCGAGGCTTCACAAAACTCCTCGTAAAATATTGCATTTCCTATTTTTCTTCGTTTCTCTACATCTGCAAGGCAACTTTGATGAGATTTATATTATCTAGGTGAATCGTATACATTTGCAAAGTACTACAGAATACTGTAGTGTTTTATCGTTTTAGTTTTTGAAGTGTTACATCCACTATGTATGACCGGTATATCCGTACTTTATTTAAGAATAGTCAATACTTATATCTTTTAATACTTGCACAAAATGTGATACAATTGGTGATTTGAATACTATTGTCAAACAAACTAACATTTTTCTATGGGATTTTTGCCAAATAATAGTCCTATTTCCTTTGACTTGATCGTCATTTGTTTTACTCTAAGAGATTTCCAAATTTTAGCTCTACCAAGGAGTTCTTCCCACGGATAGTTCTTTGATATATACATACTTCATAAACAAATGTATTCAGCTGATGCCGTTGACATAAACTTGTCGAAGCAATATATCATGTCGCGCATTTAATAGGTTATGAAGATGAGAAAATTTATTTCCATTAAGGTGGCGCCCAACAATGGCGTATTTTGATCAGAATCTGCTCAATGGAGTCAGACCGGTAACAGTCAACGTGTTGAGAATAACCATTTTACCAAAATGCGCACAGTCATCAAACGAAACAATTTTTATTATATTATTCGGAATTCTGTTGATTTGTCAACAATTCCTAGACGTGTGTTCAGAGTCGTTTAGGTGTTCCCTTGGATAATATATAACATAGTGTAAAATTCCTACCGTTATATTCTCTTATATAATAGTAGGGTTACAACATTATTGAATATATCACTGGAAAGAGCGTCGCAATATATGCTTCACCATGTCAAAATTGACATAGTGTAGTGTACCTCATGACAGGTATTTACATAATATTTCAAATTTTGAAAATTAACCGCATGATAATACACACTGATTATATAATACTCATTCGAAATGTGTATATATTTATTTTTTACGTTATGTATGAGTACGTATCGATCTACCTACACAATATTTCAATTAAATATTCTTTTATATTTCTGCTTTTTATTTGAATTAGTTTTCGAATTATTTTAAATTTCGAACATGTATTTACAGTTCCGTATTCAAAATGTGTACATACTCGTAGTGTATTTATTTATTACATTATATCAAATACACGATTACTCAATTAGTATTCTTTTGTTTTGCATGTATCATACATACTTTTATTCGAATTAATTTAAATTTAGAACATGGATTTAAAATTCAGTTTAGATATTTTATATAAATGTTTGAAGCGTCGTTGAATTTGGAATGAATTTTTATGTCTAAATATATACACGACGCATTTCCAACTCTATTAGAGGGTGGGAAAAGGCAGGTGGGACAACATTACATACATTATCTTCTTTCGCCGACCCCTGACATTTTCCAAAATTAGGTTACAATGTCTCATATTATTACTTCACTCCGAAACGCGATAAATAATTATACAAAAGCCTCTACATCTTGCAGGGCCGCATCAGAGTTTCTCAAAGTTGCTAGCCGTACATTCAAACTAGCGGAGGTAATTTGGTCGAAGTGTACATACTCAAGAGAGATCGTTCTCTCTCTGTCTCTCGGTATGCCCACGTTATTTTTACGAATACAAGCTGACATGATCGTAAATAAACGTTGAGCTTTATACGTCTTTCTTCGCTCTACCAACAATTCTTCACCGGTATGTTTATTAGTATCTCCTGGGATTTTTTCATAACAAATGTTACATCGTGAAGAAAGGACATGATTTCCGCTTTATGCAAATACAATATTACATTGCATCTAAATAATTAGGTAAATACGTATAGCGAGTTTACCGTAGATGCGGCGCAAGTATGCCTTAAAATATTAATAGAATACTCAAATAAATATTTTTTTATATTGAATTGTATATAAAGGTATATTTATTTCATTTTGTATATTAATCCATATATATTGGTATAAACTCATTGACCGCATACCTTGTCGCAGCACTAAATGAATAATGGTATCGTATACTGCCCTGCTAAATAAAAACACAGTATCTACAAAAATCATGAAAATTAAAGTGAATATGGG
>JAPMAG010000084.1:2022-19229 GCA_036584685.1 Rhyacophila sp. Rhy_31_5 | reverse complement strand
TGTAGTTATACTATATTAATATTGGAATGTAAAAAAATACTTATTTATATTATGTAGTCAAGTGACAGTCATAATGGAATGTACACTTGAGTCTTAGAGTCACAGCAAATCTTATAATAATTAAAATTAGATAATATATATTTCTCGACATCATGAGAAATAATATTTCATTGCAAAAAAGCGAATTTCATTTTGTGACAGTATTGCACTGATTTTCCACTTATTATGGTATCACATTGCGACCGCCGAATATGAAAGTGTTATCTCTATCGAGCACGGCATAATAGAACGGATGATCTGCATTGAATGTGTATAAAATCTTTGGATAAACTTCTCGCAAACTGAGTTTCATAACCACGAGGACACCTATCAAAACAAAAAAAAATCATATAATTTCATGCATGATATCCTAAAAAATCAACAAGTTTAGAAGTCATTTTAGTCCAATAATCCACAACGAGATGAAAAATTCTTACAAATCATAGAAGAAACAACTCCGAACGATATTTAGAAAAATTATAGTATGCACGTGAATACTATATAACATAATAATTCAGTAAAATAGACGAATAATAACCGTAATTGCAGTGGATTTATTATCTTTATTATCAAATAGATAAATATATATATATATAGAATTTTTATACTGCCATCTATCGACAACTAGCTTACATTTTTGAAAACAATATAATGCATTACCAGCTAGTTTTATAAAATGTAATGCAATGTCAACAATAGATGGCACTATAAAAAATAAAATATTCTAATGCTTAAAATTATAAAAATACGCATAAATTATTTAACTATATTAATTGACGCTATTTTTTTATTAAATATTGTGATAACGTATCGTTTGTCTATTTTATTATTGTATATTACGATGAATGTCGCCCATTAAATGTAGTGTATATACACATTTTAAGGTGTTGTTACTGGGTGTGCGGGTTTGAAACTTGGGATATAGTGCAACACCTCTGTGTATATTTTAATAGTGACATAAGAGTAAAAATGACATAAAACTGAGATTTTTATTTTGTTACACAAAAATGGGGGAAAAAATCACACTGATATTCTCAGTATACTGGCAGAAGGCATTAAGTCAAAAATGAATGTTTTGAGAAGATTGGTTTTTAAAGTTTGCGTCTTTTATATACATACATTTAATAATAATATGTTAGGGCAACTGGAACTGTAAGTCTGGTTGACGTTTTTTCCAGAATTAGAATATACTTAATCTGATCAGCCAAATAATTCTGAGTCGGTTTAATGTGTTTTACTAGTGATAAAATATTCAATATCGTCTTATGTAATGATTTTTAATATTACAGAAAAGTACAAGGAATATAGCTAAGCTTGTTTTACCAGACAATAGAGGGTACAAAAATGTACAAAACTGCATTACATGGTCAAAATGGCCATTTTTCGACTTATCGCTTTTGCCAGTATAACGACGATTTATTTTGTATGTGGGCTAAAATTTTTCAGACAAAGTTACTTTAGTGAGAGAATTTTGGGATAACTTTGCTAAGAAACACGGAGGAGAGAATATTTGAAATAGAATTCTAAGTGTTACAGTGTCTAAATTGATAGGATAAAAAATAACAAAAAAACAGATAATAGCTTGTATTACATTTTATTTTACAAAACCAAAACAGCGAGCAACAAAATAATACAAAAATAATTATACGTAGAACATTTTGTTCAATGTTATTGTATTGCAACAAAAATATTTCACTCCTATGCATTCTTTAATAAGTTATAATTGAGGAACGGATTATTAAAGCTTTCATTTTAAAATTTGCCATGGTCACTTGTCGTAGAGTCTTGTTCGATGTTAATTTGTGTACAACAAGTCACCATGACAATTTTTTTACGAAATCAAAAAAATTCTAACTACAGTATAAAAAAAATAACACAGATATATATATAATACATATTGTTAAACACTGGTATCCCATACGTCTAATTAAAAATGCCATGGTATAAATTAAGTATTTTTAGGTTAGTTAGTGCTTTTAAATATTACAACAAACCAAAACAGCAGGTTATACCGTCATATTAATAACTCGCACACTAAAATCTCAACTTTATTATTATATTCTTATTTCTTACAACAGTAATATTACATAGCGCCTATCAATAACTGGCCGAAATGAATGATTTTAAGCATCAATATTCAGAAATTAATCTATTCATAATATTTCTCAAAAACATAATTTGAAAATACACACTGCATAAAATAGCAATTACAAATAGTTTTGCGGGTAAACCAACAGATGCCCTACTACATTGAAATAGTATATTGTTTTATTAATTTATTATATGAATTAAGTTTGCCCTAGGTGATTATAAACATTTTAATTTGCACGACAAATTCTATGATAGGATTTTGTCAATTGTGATCAAAATTTGCCTCAGATATTTTTTGTAAAACATTTGTAATATATACGTTTTGTTGTAACGTTTTAATTGATTTTTGGTTCCCTAACACAGCCACTAAAGATAATAGAGCGTTCCACGTCCAGTAACACGAAGAAAAATTGACGATCTGCTACAAAACACGCCGGACCTTCGTCAAATGCTGCACAAAAGCACGCAACCCTCATAGCTGTTGAATTGCAAATGGAAAAATAATGTTAATTTACTGGTTTTTAATACAAAGCCAATGTTTATGACAAACGTAGTATTCATTAAAATAATACTTAAATGGTTTTACAATGCTGGATGTTGCAAATAATATCTTTAATATGCAACATAATACAAAAATGTGCAATAAATTTTAGTTACAACCAATGTTACAAAAAATATCTTAATACATATTTTGTTCTATTGTATAAATATTTAACTACGAGTATTTTATGCAAAGTGTGTTTTGTCTTCACTGTTGACACTGTATATGTGACATTTTTCTTCTATATGTATATTTCTTTTTTTTAAATAAGATACGAAATTTAAAATTTAGTGCCAATAATTTAATGCAATATGTCTACTTTCAAGTGACAAAAACATTAGAACTTTCAACGTGAATTGGTAGATGTCGAATTTTTTAGCTACAGAAATAATGAATGATTCATTGATTGTAATGGCAACAATATTCCAAATTTGTCGGAATATTTTCTGTTACACTTTGTTTTCACTAGATTTTCAATAAGAATTAATAATGGTTTATACATTTTTTGATCATTTTAAAATAGCGCTTCATAAAAAATGACCATCCTGGTCAAAAAAACCAATGTTTTAAATGTTATATGTAGTATTAAGCATTTAAAACGTAAAAATTAGTGGTAAATTGCTTTTTACGACAATCAATATCACGTGTTTTGAGCAATTAGCGACAAATACAAGAAAATGCTAAAAACACATATTTTCATAGTTTTGCAATTCGCAGCGTCATTAATGTGGCCCACCATAAAATATGCTGTTTTCTTGATTTTTTAGAGAAAAATGATGCAAATTTGTCAAAAAAACGCGGATATTTTTGACGGGTTTTCATTTTTGGCGAAACACTATACTACTCGTTTTTTTTTAAATTCGTGAAAAAAAATAGATGAAATAATAATTTAATATTTTTTTCTGCGAAATGCTAAAATATAAATGCTAGTTATTCAAATAATAGATGCTCAAAACACGTATCCCTAACGATAATATTGACTGTTTTGCTTGCCATATTTTTTTATCAGAATATAGTCTAATATTTTATAAGCAAGACAAAAAATACTGAACATTTTTTTGTTGATGTAATATTAACTAACGAAATAAAAGAGTGATTTTAAATTTCGAGTAAGACACTTCTGATTTACGGTGTTTTTTTTAATACACCGGCTTCAAAACACATCCACTAAAGACGGGGTTCCTCTCAAGGTCGAGTAAGACGTAATAAAATTGGTGATCAGCGTTGAATATCATTTTTTCTTCCTTTTCTGTCACCACCATACAATATCGGACCATGAGAACGGCTAGCAAAAGGAGAAAGAAAGTTGAAATGAGACCACAACTATATGTAAACAATAAAAATTATGAACAGTTCATTCACATCGTACTGAGCTTAACAAATTGACAGTGCCTCTAGAAAACAATTTATATGTGAGAAATAATACTGATTTACAATGTAATGTGTTAATTTTATTTAGAAATTTATTTCAATTTTACTGTAATTAAAAGATGTACAGTAAACTTCGTTGTAACGTCACTGAATACTGTGTGTGAGGATTATTTGTTTCCCATGGTCGCATTCAAAACTCTTCCACTGAACACAATCTTCGAGTCTACGCGGAGGCCGAAGAAGAAAGGGCGATCAACGCAGAAGTCCATACGGATAGGTAACATTCGACACATCATTACCATTCCTATGAATCAAAATTATTTATTTTCCATGTCAAAATTTCAATCCAAAAATATTTAACAGTACATAATGTTTTTTTAGTTTTAGCAGATTCTATAATTCATTCAGAATGTTATTTTTTTTGTAAAGCTAAATAAAAAATTACAAGAAATGTGCTTGCATGTATAACAATACATGTTGTGGCATTTTTTTGAAGTAAACAAAATTACATTATTTAAAAACTTTAACATCTTTAAGAAGTTTACAGAATTTTAATGCAACATTGATATAACAATGACAGAAAACAAATATTGTTGTGATGTAATAAAAGATATTTAATACATTTTTTTTTATATCAGTATTTAGCAAAATTTTATTTTATTTTGAGCATTTCTGAGAAGTTGAGATTATTTAGATACAAGATATACGAACATTATTAAAACTGATAATAACAATTTTATGGAATTATTAAATTTCTTTCAAAGAATAGTAACATTTGAGTGATATACTTTACAGTAAAACATTAGTATATATTTTTTTTAATTAACTATTTCTAAAAATACGAGTGCATTAAGACACTAGGGGAGTTTATAAGATATCATAAAATAAAAAAATTAATAAACCAGAGGCTCTAATTGAGAACCCACACACATACAGACACACGCAACATTGATACAAGGAGTGAAGTAACAAAGCAACAGAACACTTTTCAAAAGCAATAACGATAAAAATATATAGTGTTTAGACAAGTAAAAATACTTGAATAAAAAATGTGTTTTGTTATAAATGCATTATGGCTTTGAGAAGTTTTTCTAAACTATTATATTAAAGTAATAAAAAAACTATACTTTTCTATAATTTTTCCAAAGTTAACCGGTTAAGTGCCAGAAACGATTTAACTCGTACAACCTAAAACGTAGTTTGCTAAACAAATTTGAATATTTTGGATAACTTTAAAGATGAAAATGCAGAGATATGACTATAATATGATCATTTAAAAAGCCATGACAAAGAAACATTTGATTTACTTTTGAATAAAATATTAAAGTTCTAGTTTTGCTTGAAAATTTACGACTTGCCGGGTTGTGACATCATCTCTGGCACAGAAAAGGTTCGATAAAGGATTCTCATAAGGAATAACAAACACGCTTGAAAACCGATTAATCTAATACACAGCATTCCATGCATGGTAATGATCCATGATCACTATAAACCCTTTGCACATCAGAAAGAAAAAAAATAACAAAACAGGACGAGATTAATAACACAATATGTTAAAAATATGATATTTACACGTATCTAAGTACTTAGAAAAAATGTTTTTTTTTTTTAAAAACACTGCCATCTTGAACAAAATAAAACAAACTATCTTATAATAGTCATTTTGTTTAAAAGTTTAATTTAATAAAATGTACTTTTACAGTATTATATAGTTGATTACTTTCGGAAAATACATCAAGAATCACAAAAAAAAAAACATCAAAAGGAAAAGCCACAAGAAACTGTTTTAATAATTCACACAGTTGCAAGACGAGATTAAATAGTTCACAGCAAAAATACTTTTAATGCGCTGTTAATTGTTTAAAGCGCTATATTATAACATGGCATCTTTATACTTTGCAAAGTAATATAAAAAATTTGCTTATGTTTCCAGTGCCGGGTTCACAATTTTCCCCGAGAATACAATCTGTGAGTCTACTCTGAGGATATAGAAGAAGGGATGATTCGCATTGAGCGCATCAGGTTCCATACGCCAATACATCGAAAGTCCTACGAGTCAAAATAGTGACTTTGTCATAAAAAAAATTTACAGCTACATTATGGAGAAATGTAAAAAAACAACTGTCAAATATTTACGGTCTTCTGAAATGAAACTACAGAAAGTATTTAAACGAAGTGTAAATTTTTCTATTTAATGTGTAATAATTAAGGATTAATGGTTAGAACTCAAAATGCATGTGTTATTTACGTAGTCTCAAAAAAAGTACCAAAATATCTTGAAAATATAGTATACTCCCAATTATCTGGGCTAACTGAGCTAACTGAGAAACGAACCGCACGGATAATCAAAATAATTCATTTTTATTTAATTCTAGAAAAACATTTTTCACTTGTTAATAAATGTGCCATCTTGGTGTAGTTATAGAAATCGTATATTCTAATCTCTATTAGTAAATATACTTCAAAAAAGTGTCAACAGATGTCAGTGTCACGCTGTGTCTAATACAATTGAAAAAAAATCTTCGCTTTGTATCTGCATTTTCTTTCTCATCCAATTGTTTTTGAACATTAGGAATGACATCTGTATCACTCCGATAATTGTCATATCAATCATCCTCGTACGGATAATTGAGAGTATACGGTATAAGATTGTAAAATGGTTACTAATACCGAGTGTTAAATAATATTTAATACAACCCAATCAAAAGAACCATTCCAAGTTTTGTAAAAAAATAATTTATTATTGTAGGGTTATCTATCAATCCTATGCCGGATTCACGTTTTTCCCCGCGAATACAATCTGGGAGTCTACGAGAAGGCCGTAGAAGAACGGACGATCCACAAAGAAATCGCGCCCCATGCAACACAGGATTATCTTAAGCCCTGTATGCCAAAAAACGGATTTTTCTTACTTATTTGTAAATTAATACGCTCTAAAACTATTATTTGTTATATAAAATAGAATATCTCTCGCCAATAACGTTATAATACATAAACATGTTTGAATTGTATTACAGTATGTTTTTTTAATGTTGTATACTTGATTATTGTAACACAGGGTTGGAAACATTCCGTCTGACCCTACTAAGATAACTGCAGTCAGGACTTTATATTGTATATAATAAATGTATGGGCTTTTTTCATAGCAACATCTTTATTGTAGACGTGAATCATTATAACATCGTCTTATTATGTAATACTGTATGGCCCACAAATTCTACTGCAGAAAAAGGTTTCCAACCCCAGTCGTGACAAATTACGAAAAATATGTTATATGACGTTTTATTTATGGCCAAAAACACAAATTAAGATGTCAAACAACAAATGTTAGTAATTTTGTTAAAATAATCGTAATTTATAATATTTGAATTGATGGCACCTATTTTTTTAAAAAGCAAAATACTATTTTAAAAATTACACAATATCTTATAGATAGTATTGTAAACAATTACAATAATTATAAAAATCATAAACGGTGATTAATAATACTTCAACCATAACTGTTTTAAAGAATGCACGAAGGAGTTTGACAACTGCTTTTGAGAAAACTCAATATAAAAATTGTTATAAATAATAAATAGGCATAAAAAATAATACACTAGAGATAAATACCAGGAATCATTATAAAAGGCAAAACATTTTCTTTTTTAAATTAAAAGAATTAATAATCTACGTCAGTGGTTCCCAAAAAGTGGGTGAAAGCAAAGTGCCGGGTCACCTAAAATTCTTCTGAACGATTTCCTGGATGTGTTTATCTGTTTTATTTTACCAACAGTCCAGTGTAGACGATATAAACTTAAGTGGGTCATTAAAGAATATAATAAACAATCTAACAACAGAGGAGGAGAGTTTGGCAAACGCTGATCTATATAGGACAACGATAAAAACCCGTATAGTAAACTGCAATGTAAATTATATTGTAGATTCGCGGGCTAGCCTGTGATCAGAGACGTATTTTCGATTATAAAAATATAATAATTTGATTTTATAATTTCAGGCAAGAATCAGGGACGCCATGTTTGAAAGAATTTGGCTGTTCTGCTTTAGTTTTATTGTAATTAAAATTCAACATGCGTTATACGTTGTTCATCATCATCATCACCATCGTCAAGAGCTGTTCTTGCAGTTATATCACCAAGAACATCAAATGCCGTAATTTCACTCCCTACGCGCCCAACAAACACTTCCAGTAGCTCAGTTTTGTCTTGAGCAATGTTGCAAATAGTGATAATAAACGGGCGCCTGCAATGGAATTTCTCCTTTCTCTTAAACGTTGCACATTTTTTGACTCTTTTCAACACACCTAGATAAAACAAAATCATATTTGAGCAGAATTTCTATAATACTCTACAACAGTGACATCTACAAAACAACATCAAAGCTGTAACTACAGAAGTTTTTAATTTTTTTACACAGATGTCAAGCAAAACATAAATTCTATTTATTAATGAATTATGTAATGCATCAGATTGAATAAAAAATATTCCAATATTACGATTAAAAAAATGATAAATTTTGTGATCACATTTTATTTGTTAACAAGTTTCTAAATTTAATGACTTTCTAAAATTCAGCTCAAAAAAAATATGGAAATAGTGCAATACGTAACAAAACTGTGCGGTGTTTTCATTATATATTTATAAAAATCTTCATTAGATAAAATTAAATCTTGAACAACCACCATTAAATATAAATCTAATTCTATTAAAGAAATCAATTTTGTTTTCCCCATGTTATGTATAAATATAGCATATAATACAAAGATACATAGTGTAAATAAATTCTATGTATTATAGAATAGGTGAGAAAATTGCTACATATATATATAATATAGAAAATAATTTTATAAAAGACTATATTTTTTTAAAACACGGAAAGAACTTTAATAATGTTGTCTATTGTAAAAACGGTTAAAAATTCTTAGTGTATTCTTTAAAATTAAATCGATATTTCGTATTTTTGAGAATTGCAACTTTTTTTAATAGCCTGTAAAAGTGTTCTGTAGAAAGTTTCATCATTTAAATTATTTTTTTATACATACCCATTAAAGTTTTATTTTAGAAAAATAAACTGAGAAGTAAGTGGATCATTAATGAATATAATAAATAACCTAGCAACAGGGGAGGAGAATTTGGAAAACACTGATCTATGTAGGACAATGATAAAAAACACCTGTACAGAAAACTGCAATTTAAATTATATTGTAGATTCGAGGGCTAGCCCGTGATCAGAGACGTATTTTCGATTACAAAAATATAATAATTTGATTTTATAATTGCAGGTAAGAATCGGGGATGCCATGCTTGAAAGAATATGGCTGTTCTGCTTTAATTTTATTGTAATCAATTTAGTTTTATTGTAATTCAACAAGGGTTATACGTCGTTCATCATCATCATCATCGTCAAGAGCTGTTCTTGCAGTTACATCACCAAGAACATCAAATGCCGTAATTTCACTCCCTACGCGCCCAACAAACACTTCCAGTAGCTCAGTTTTGTCTTGAGCAATGTTGCAAATAATGATAATAAACGGCCACCGGCAATGGAATTTCTGCTTTCTCTTATGCCTCATACATTTTACGACTCTTTTCGACACACCTAGATAAAACAGAACCATATTTAAGCAGAATTTCAATAATACTCTGCAGCAGTGACATCTACAAAACAACATGAAAGCTGTAACTAAAGAAAACTTTTAATTTTTTTACACAGATGTCTCGCAATACATAAATTCTATTTATTAATGAATTGTGTAATGCATCAGATTGAATAAAAAATATTCCAATATTACGATAAAATGAAATAATAAATTTTGTCATCACGTTTTATTTGTTGAGTGAGTTTCTAAAATCAGATATGATTTTTAACGTAAAAAAAATCAGATAATAAAGAATATGGAAATAGTGCGATACCTAATAAAACTGGGATATTTTCATTATATTATATATATATATATAATCGTAAATAACCACCATTAAATATATATCTAATTCTAGTAACGAAATCAATTTCGTTTTCCCCATGTTATGTTTAAACATGTGATAATATATATAGCCCATAATACAAAGATATACTCGTATGAGAGTAAATAGTTTTTATTTCTTATAGAATATATCAGAATATTGCTACGTACATTAATGTAGAATATATTTTGTATAAAAAACTATATTTTTTTTAAACACGGAAAGAACTTTAATAATGTTGCTCAATTAAAATACGGTTAAGAATTCTCAATATGTTATATAAAATTAAATCGATATTTCATATTTTTGAGCCTTGCAACTTTGTTTAATACCTGTTAAGATTACAGTAGAAAGTTTCGTCATTTGAATGAAATTTCCATAAATCTTAGTATCGTAATTCTTATGGGGTGGCGCTATCAAATTTAAAAAATATATATTTTCTTGTTATATATCTATTCCTACGATAAAACACAGTGACAGTTGATAAAGTACAACAATATGAAACTAAAAATTGATATGTACTTTTACAAAATATTAAAGAGCACTTTAGGATTTTCTTGTAAACAATACTTCAAATTTGATTATCAACTTCTTTTGGTTAATATATTATTATGATAAACTAGTGGCGTATTTATCACATAAAAAAGCATGCAAAGCACGAAGGCCAGTCCGCTAGGATGGCCTACATCACTGGATAGTTATCATTAATGCAAAGAACAATGATATTTTTATTTATTTATTTTCAACAAAAATCAAGTATGAAGGAGGAGTTTCGTGATATTTTAGCACGATGACGATGCATTGATTAGCCGAAAACGTGTACACGTTTTAGACATTTCAGTTGGCTGATGCCCCTATGTAGTTTTGCATTTGGCCTTAAAGTCTGTAGCTTCTTCAATATAATGAATAAGCTTTCTTCTATTATAGTAGAATATTAATTGCTTCATACAATGTTAAAAGCCGAAACCCATGCCTTCAAAACCGAATACATCTCACGCGAATTGCTAGACATATAGTATATTCTCTAAATATGTAAATTATCATATGGTCTTGTTCGGTGTTAATTGTTGTACAATAATTTATTATAAGACATTTTATATGTCAAAGGTGACTTAGTGAAAAATTTTTAACACCTATTAAAAAAAACTTATACTGGAGAAAAGCATTAAGGTCTATATCAAATAAAAAGTGTGGCGCTGAGTCTTCTCTAGTTCGTTTTAGGAAGAAATAATATATTTGAAGATAACAAGGATATTTTGATGCGAGTTTAATTTAAGGTTATCAGTTATACAGATGGCATCCACTAAAGTAGATGGTGTGATCATTGTCGACCATGGCGAAGTAAAACGGATGGTCAGCAGTAAAGGTGATCTTTTCTAAGTTACGTTTCGGAGCACATCCTCTTAACCTGACGTGAACACCTATCGAAAAGAAAAAAATAAGCAATTTGATTTTTAAGAGTTTTTGAAAATACTGTATACTGGACGTATTTTAAACGTTGATTTATTCTAATCCTACTAAATATCATATATTGCTGATAAGTTTGCGAAAATATTGCATAAAACGTAGACATTAAAAGTGTATTTATGTACACTACGAAGGTTTCACAGTGGGAGCTTCATGAGCTTTTATTAAAACCAGACCTGTGAAGTCGGAGTTGGAAAAAATCGACCGACTCCGATTGCTTCTTTTATTTTCTTTGATGAATAACGTTACGGCAAATGTCAACTAATGTATATTATTTAGAATTTTAGTACTACATCATGTTGGACAGTTTCTCGGAAGCGGCGTTATTTATATCTCGCTTACGTGTCTGATGCTTGTTTTTTCTTGTGACGTTCAGTCATCGTTCGGCGGTTGCGTTTACGTGTTCTATAGTAAAATAACCTATATGACTTCTGTGACTAATATTATAGCAAATTGTTTATTTGGCCCATGTCAGCCAGTGAGTTTCACACGTTTGGTATCTATAGTGCTGTTTGCATTAAGGTCTAATATCTGAGGCTTTGCAGGAAAATGCTTAAAAGCGTTACAAAGTTTTCTAAATAATTGCTGTTGAATCCATATAGTAGGTAGAAAGGGTGTTTTTTTTTTTTTGCAAATAGAATGCTGTCTATTGACAAAGCTACACCTCAATTCAAATGGCGAAACAAACAAAACAATACTAAAAAATTTAATATATTCGTTGCATTATGTATGTGGGACGGTACAATTAAATTAAAAACTACATACTTTCTTTATATATATATATTTATTACTGAGGTAAAATACATTAAACTTTGATAAAATACAACAATATAAAACTTAAAATTGCTATTTTCACAAGATATAAAAAGATATTTAACATAATGGAATTTTATTTTATTTGTAAGGATCACTGAGAAATATTTTACGAACTGCTTCTCTTACTTTTAGTAACAAATTATTAATTATTTCATTCAACGTGAGAATCCGAAAGCTATACCTTTAAAATCGCATAGTTTATTAGCGAATTGATCGCCGAGTAATATATTAGAATAAATTATCGTATGGTCTTGTTCGGTGTTAATTTTTACACGATAATTTATTTTAAAATATTTTAAGTGTCAGCCAAAATTATAAAAACATTCTTCAATACTGATTTAAGGAAACTTAATTAACACTTTGAATGACAGAACATTTAAAATTGCGTATTATATACGATTAGGGTCGTCAGTTATACAAATGACATCCGCTAAAGTAGATGGTGCGTTCATTGTCAACCAAGGCGAAGTAAAACGGATGGTCAGCGGTAAACGTGAACTTTTCTACTTTACGTACCATCGGAGAGCATCTCATCATGACATGAAGAGCTATTGAAAAGAAACAAATAAAAGAAACAATGTGAATGGAAGATATTTCGAACAATAACACAGTCCTTGCGAATATTATGCGAATACACGAAATTAAACGATCAGGGGTTGCTTGAACATTTGAGGGGTATCTTTTCAAAGTGAACTTATTCCACTTCAACAAATTTATGGCAAACCTTAAAAAACTGTTTACGGTGTAGGTTTTATATATTTTTTTGTTATACTCATTTGTAGTGTAAAATACAATTTGCAATTAAAATACTTAGAAGCATTACAAAGTTTTCTAAATAATTGATGTTGAAGCTAGTAGAAGTAGGTAGAAAGGGTGTTTTTTTTTTTTTGCCAAATGCCAAAAAAACTGTTCACAGTGTCGATATTATATATTTTTTTGGTACATCCATTTGTAGTGTAAAATACAATTTGCGATGGAGATAACAAAAAATATGTAATAACGACACCATAAACAGTTTTTTTAGCATTTGCCCATGATTTGTTGAAGTTGAATAAATTCACTTTGGATATACATCCCTCATTTAATAACATACCTTACATATGTGCGTATTATAATTCACCGTGCCCCACAAATATATTTCCCTAACAAACAAACCACCAAAGCATCCCTTATGTTAAAAGGGTTCACGATAAAATATATCCAACTTCATTTTCCCTAAGCTATATACAATTTTATTTAAAACTATTAACCTGTAGAGAAGTGAGTTTTTAAATTAAGGTTGTACAATTGGGTTAAATTTGTATCATTAACCAAAATTTTGAATTTCATTAAATTTATGTAATGCTACTGTCATGTTATAATGTTTATTTGTTGCATAAATAATATATACACACACACGAGTATTTTATTGCTTGGTGCTTGACGTACATATACAGACGCATATGCGCGTCCATAGTCTGGGCAGATTAAACAAAACTCCATTAATTCAATTAGTATCATATCTATAACTCATTAAGGATTCTTTTTATCGTTCTGCAAAAGCTATCTGTCAAGTGTGTTTACTATCATTTTTTTTTAAATATTGTAGATTAAAAAATTATAGTACAATATAAAAATACGACGAAGAATTCTGGAAATATTTTTTTGTGATTATTATTTTTTCAGTGTTGCAACATTAAAAAAAATAATAACCTCTTTATCGTATAAACTGTTACGTGCGATTAACACTGTACATTGATTTTATGTGTCTTTTCATGTACTTATATGGGATGGTGTAATCAAATTAAAAAAATATATTATTTTCTTGTTATATATTTATTGTTGGCATAAAAATACAATATTTTTTGATAAAATACAACAATATAATACTGATGCTGGTATTTTGACAGAATATAAAAGAAAACAATCGGATTTCATATTTTACGATGCACTTCACATAGTTATCGTCCTATATTAATGTTATTGTAACTAAATATTAATTGCTTCGTAAAATGTTAGAACCCAAAACCGTTGCCTTCAAGTGTATATTTAACCTCTCCAGAGTGAGTTTTTTAATTACGGTTGCAGGATTGTGTGAAAGTTTTTTCATTACTTCGAATTTAATTAAATGTATGCAATACTATTGTTGTATAAATGTCTATTTAACGCACAAATAATAAATACATTTATTTTATTGCTTGACATACATATACGTATATACTTCTTCAAAGCGAATTTTGCGCGGACGTATATGCGCGTCCATACTTCTGAACAGGTTACTGACAAACTGATTGCCAAGTAACATATTCTCAAAACAAATTACCGTATGGTCTTGTTCGGTGTTAATTTTAATACGATAATTTATTTTAAGATTTTTTACTTGTCAACCATGACAGTAAAACCATTATTATTTTTTAAAAACTCACACTGGGATAAAGTAGAGAAGTTAATTATATTACGTGCAAGTATTTGAACCGAGCTTTCACTTGTACATTTTGGAGGAAATGAGCTCTATGAATAATTTTAAAAAAATATACAAAAACAGACGTGTAAAATGAAATAATCGATTTTCTGACCGTGGATTTAAGTCATCTTCACACGTTGTAATTTTGTGAACTGACATGACGTCGAGTTTTCTTTTCAAAAGCAATATACCGTAATGTATCACATTTTTAATATGACGCCAAACAAATAATTATTCAATAAATTATATATATTTTTCAGTAAAGTATCAGCTTTTAATTTACGTAACGATTCGTTTGTTTGAAATTAGTTAATGTTAGTTACATTTAAAGTTATATATTAACAAAAATAGACTGAAATACTTCTTTTTTAATCCTTAACACTCGGTATGTGAGTCAGGCTCACCAGTCTTGGGTTGGTACAACTCAGATGGTGCACTAAATGCACCTTTTAAAAGTACGAAATTATATTTATCAGTACATTTGGATTTTCAACAACGATTTTTTTCCCGATTTTACTGCTTATTTACTACTAAAACAGCTCTAAGTGAAAAGGGTTAAACTTCAAATAAAGAGTTACGCCGATAAGTTTATCAAGTTTAAAGTGTGGTGCGTGATTTGAAGAAGGTTTTCTGCGTACATTTATAATTAAAGCATAATTAATTATCACAACAGTGCTTGCATTTAGTTTTGGTGTGTTTTTTACGTTCTGTGTGACTAAATATTAAAGTAACATCCATTAAATACAGTGGTCCTCTCAGTGTCGATCAAGGCGAAGTAAAATGGACGATCCGCGTTAAATACGATCTTTTCTGGTTCATATAACATGGCGCAACACGCCACCATCATAAGAGCTACCGAAATAAAGAAACAATCTTTCATTAGTAAACTATTTAGGAAAGCAGACTGTAAAGAATAATTTCTTCACGAAACATTAGAAAATAAGTAATTCACCCATGTGCATTGTTTTCAAGACTCTACTGGCAAAACATCAACAAAATAAAAAAAAGCGTGTTACTTATGTGATAAATGCAGTAAAACTAACGTAGAACGTATAGTATATAAGCCTATACATCTAGTGATAAGTCTGTCATACTATGTAATAGAGGCATGATAAAATCAGCTTTGAAATAATAACGTACATGCACGCATGGTCTGAAGTTGACTTTGTAATAATGATAGAACATTCATTCGACTCATCAAAGTCGGACGTAATAAATCATCAGTTTGGTATCAAGGACAAACAAACATAAAGGTTATCACAAAGACATCACATCAACAAGACAATTAAAGTGATTTTAAAATCTTGACATTCACCGATATCGTGAATATTTTAACACAAAACGAAACTGCATTCCAAAGTTCCCTAATAAATAGTCGATTTTTTGTTATAACTATCTAAAACTATGTCCACGCATCTGCATTTTTGTAAGAAGTTGCAGTATCCAATGTGTTAAGATAAGTGAGTGTTTTTTTTACAATTTTAATAAACTAAATACTACAATAAAACAAAAGAGTGGAGAAACTGTGTTCAAAATTCCTATCATCGATTTTACTGCCTTTTAGTATATAAAGCAATTTAATTTGTTAATAGCTGTGCAAGATAATTTCAGTATTTCTTTTTTTCGTCCATTTTAATTATTATTATTAGTGGCATAATTAATTTCAGTACATTTTTGTAAGATATCGGTTATAATTCGTTTTAAAATGCTGTATTTTAATATTCTTAGATCCAGTTAAATGCACATCAATCACCTCAAATAATTAAAAGTCATATATAAACATTCTGTCGAGAATGCTTCGATATTAGCCCCTAAGCTACCGACAAGCAGTACAATCTCCTGGTCGCCATTTTTGTTAAATATAACAAACAAAAATGGCCTATCGACTTCGCAATTGACCGTCTTGACAGGACGTAGTCTTCTGTAAGGCGCTATGATATCGTCTGTGCAAAATGAATTATAAAAAAAAAAATCAGAATATTGTCATCTTGTTTTCAAATCAGTCATTAACAAGCAATGTATTCCGACATTCTTTTCGAACCTACGTTGTTTGAAAAACAAAACAACAAAGTTGGATCTAAAGTGTTATATTTTAAAACAAAAATGTAAAAAGTAATGAAAAAGTGTACACTTGAGACAAAAAATGTACATTTGAGTAAAAAAGAGAATAGTATACACAAAAAGAAAAGTACATTGAATTTTCTATCATTACTATTGTTATTATATTAAAAACATAAGAGAGAGAAGACTAAATACTTAGAATATCGAGAAAAACTGGCCCATAATGAAATATTTTGATTGGCAACTCCATATTTGAAAACTTTTCATTGTCTATGGTACTTGCAGACTAAAAAGCGAATACACCACGTGTTTTGAGCTGTCTATTCGGGTCTGAAATTCTGTCGAAGAAAATTAAATTCCGGGCTTATAGTGTGACTGTGTCATCTACAGGAAACTAGTTGTGGTTAGAGCGTTC
>JAPMAG010000083.1:0-10551 GCA_036584685.1 Rhyacophila sp. Rhy_31_5 | reverse complement strand
GACGTTAATCGACGTAAAACCGATGTAATTTTTGAAAATAAATGTGTCACTCTATTTAACTCGGAAGCCATTTAGCCGCAACGTCGTCGCTTTCACTTGCGGAAATAATTTAGCAAACTTCAATAGTTACATCGGTCTAGAAACAGCAGTATTTAACCGCCTGACAAAATTATGTAGTAGCATAATAATGGCAAGCATTATTATCTTTTATACAAATCGAAATATATTACCGTTTTAGTGCATTTCATTAAATTACCTACTACAATAATTATTCAATTTTGTGCTATTTTCCTAAATCATACTAATTGTGGATAACTGTCAATAACGAAACTTATTTTACGTACATCTTGACCGTATTGCTTCGTTGAACATTTCTTGGCCTTTCTCTTGGTCAGGTGTTTTTAACGTTCTGCCGCCATTCAGTCTAGCGAAGGTTCGTTAACAATTATGTGATGAATAAAGCTATGGTAATATTTGTTTTTTATCAATGCAAATTAAGTGAATATATAAATTAATAAAAATACGTTTGGGGCAACCTGCGGCCTTTTACACTCTTCAATGTGTGAATCTACGACCCGCACGGTATTTAATTGACCCCTGTTAATTTAACTAAATACCTGCTTGAAATGTGCTACAATCCGCTTATTTTTTTGGAGAAGATGCTTAGGTCCGCACGAATTATTATCACATTATTATATCCAGTTCAAAAATATCCATATTATTTGTTGAGTGCGACCTTGGTGGATTATGAATATGCAATGTTTCGGCATGAAATGTTCCGCACACCAGTCTTAAACTACTCAATTTGAATAATAACTCATGTTTTGTTTCTTACAAATTACAATGTCACACAAAAATCGTGGACCAGGCATACATTTCGTTATTCGTATGTAAGCTTATTATAAATATGTATTAGAAATTAAATTAATCGTATACAGTCGAAAACCATACGTACACGTTCTACTGCGAATCGCCATCCAATTCCTTCAATCGGCCGCTTTTATTGCGTGCATTATTCCATCCGGAGTGGCCAGGCGTACAATTAATTAATCCAAATGTCAAAGCTGACAAGCGCAGACGTCGAAAGGTGGCGTGGTCCAATTTCGCTTTTGTAATCCCGTGCTCTGGCCGCCATTGTTTGCGGATGCTCGCCCTCCCTAATCCAGGCTTTATACACGGTTCTTCTCATCCTTCTGTTCCACTCTCGAGCGAATCTCTTCCGACCCCACGTCTCTATTTTTGGAAGCAAATAACTGTTGTACAACAGGCACTCGGTAAAAACAACAGCTTCACGTTGTTTTGTATTCCTACTAACTGTCGATTAAGTGACATATCAAAAAACTATTTGGTTCTTCGTTTGAAAAATATTCAATCGATCATAAGGCAAATGGCGAAAAGTTCATTTATTTTTCATGAAATATCAAACATTGTTTTTTTCTTTTAAGCATTTGATTTGTCCTCTAAATCTAAATGATACATATTTCCCTGCGAAGAAGTATAATTTTTATTTGATATGTATGGATAAAATAACCTGCATCTTTTGTGCTTTGACAGCTACCAAAAATCCTTCAAATAGCATATCGACCGTGGTTAGGTAAAAGGGAGTAACCCCCGCAGAACAAATTTTACAGGAGGCACAAAAAACGTGTTTTCATGATTTTTAGTCAAAGTCAAATTAACACAAACTTGACGTGCATGATGACCAATAAATTGGTGCTTCATTTTCCTGATCTGATAATAAAGAAAGTTATTAAAGAAAAATCAGTAAAATTGACGTTTAATGCTTTTTTCTTTTCCATACAAACTTAGTAGATCGTCCATTTTTCAAAATCAAAAGCTGAATATCGATAATAATTCGGCATTTTAGGCTTAATTCCTTTTCACAGAACGTGTATTTAGTTGTATACGTTGTGATTTTCAAAAAATTGAGGGTTACACCCTTTTACCTGAACAGGGTCGATATTATAATAGCTATAGATGAGTAATTTAGTAAACGGACGATTATTATACTCTTACGTTTTACAATAGCTTCCACCATCCGCAAATAAAAAACAAAATAATAGTGACTTCTTTTCTTATTGTTCAATGACAACGATTATAATTTGACACAGCAAAAAATCAACAATGTGAAAACAGTTCAAACTGAACAGTGCATTACATTATAATCATGATTTTTTTAAATAGTTTTTTTATCAACTATCGCTAACCTTCAACTCAAAACTGCGATAGCCACCACTAATTACGGGCCTATTTAAGAATGAACACGTTTTTATTATTTATACTCATGATGATGGTGTGGTATCTAAAATAGCGAAATATATAACAAATTTACTCCGTCATATTCATTAAAAGATGTTCTTATGTCTTTCCTCATCTGTTGTCCACTACTATTAATCGATTAATGACATTTATCGTCCGATTATAATTATTATAATTCGATATTGACAATTTTATAATTGCAAAATCGTACAATTACTTATATAACAACTAGTTACCGTGTGCAGCCCACTCTCCGGCATAGAACCTGTTAATAATAATTATATGTATATTATATCCCGACACTGAAATGTTGTAGGAAAATTATCGTTTTGTAATGTAAAAAAGAGCTTTTTATCATAAATATGCGATATTTGCAAATGTATATGGCTGTTAACGTTATCGCATGTCGCAAAATACACACCATCGATATGCTGTTTGATTTTTTTTAAACCAATAAATACTGTTCTAGGAGCACATATACTCAGACGTAACTCTTTCGTATCGTTACTTGTTTTATATGTACATATATACGTGAGTAGTTCACATTATAACGACATCATTCCTTTGAATTCATTTTCAGTAATTTGTTGTATACAGAACCGCTCTCGACTGCAATCCACAGCGTCACAGGTGGACTGTGAACGTAAACTTTTTTCTAACCCCTGCCAAGGCAATCGAGATAAATGATTAGGCGATTTGTCTTATCTTGTAAGGCGTGCTTAATCACTATGCCAAAGTAATGACAAAAGTGTGGCAATCGTATTGCGCACTTTTGGGACGGAAACTTATCCAATAATCATTAACGTCAATGTTCGCGATTGTTTATTATTATTGAACGAAGCCTCTTCATGAAAATCAATATCGTGTAGTCAGTGCTAGTCAAAATAATCGTGTATGTGGACCTTAATGTTACCTAGGGACTGCTTCATTATTATCCAATCATTGAAGATGTCACGCGTAAGTGGATAAAGAATATCTATACAATTTCGATATTTTCCATATTCATACAGTTTCGGAAATTCTACTTTCGGCTCGGTCCAGGAAACGAGTAAAGGTGCAGCTTCAAAATACTTTTTAGTTTCAGTCAGTTAATCTTCCAAATTAACTGGTAGTTAATTTCATGATACAAATAGACGTTAATGTTACGTCGTTGGCCGCGATTCACCGTTTGAGCATCTTGAGTATCAGATTAAATCGAAGGTTTTCCAACCATTATGCTAATACGCCTCCCCGAAAAAGAAAAAAAATCCGCGGCTCCTAACTTTTATTTTCTCAATATAAACACATTTTAAATGATAAAAACATTGTTACTAAATTTTGGCGCCCCCACTGGAAATAGTCCGCGCCTCCCAGGTTGGCAACTGCTGCTTTAAATCATTTTTAACGAACTGTTTTTATATCGTACTGACTTAAGCCGCCAGTATGAAATATTAATCTTGCATTTATCTGACTGTATGACATTGTATAATGATTTACATCACGGATTCCCCAAGAAGTCCGTATATGTGGACTCCCGGGGGTCGATTTCGACTCGCTAGGAATCCATATCAGCGAGAAAAATTGGGGATCCACTAGATTCAAACGGGTTACACGTATGTAAACCCCATTTGTATCTAGTGCACCCCCAAAATTCAATATTCTGCAGGAGAAAAAATCGGCAAGTGGTCTACAGTTCAAAAATCTTCGGGAACCTCTGATTTACAAGAACTCCCCCCCCCACCCTTCTGTCGAAAGATACAGCGTTAAACTAGCTAATTTTCCAGTTTCTTTCATTTGCGTATAAATCGCCAAAGATATCCAGCGATATAATATACTTAGCTCCTAGTCAAAAATATGTACGATAAACTGGCAGAATAGCGATAAATTAGGCACCCCTATGCGTGTAGTGGCGATTTAGAATAATTCCAACTACATAAACGAGTATGTATGTACACTACGTTCAATACATCATTTCACGTAGATATGTGCATTTTATTTGCTTCGGAATCCATATCGGTAATACAAATTCCAACTCTATATACCTTTTGCTAAATATCCTACGTTGTTGTATTAGTGTATAATCGGAATTTAATATTTCGATAAAAATATATGTCGCCGGTACGTATTAAAGCTGAATACATGAATTGAATTAAATGATACAGAGTAAACGCGTTTTAGTGTAAATATATATAATTAATTATTCAAAATATAAACACGTTTTCTCGCTGTATTAATAAAATGAATTTTCGTATGATGCAACATCAAAGGTAAAATTGTTTATATCATAAACAAACTAACATTTATAATGAAAATTCCTTAATACCAAAGTCTAAACACAAGCGTATATGAAGCTAGAGATAGAAATAATATGTATGTATATTTTTTCGTCAGCAAAACATACATTAAATTTAAAGACCACAAGCAAACATTATTCTCTTGTCAAGCAAAGTTTATTTGCTGTATAAATGAACTATTAACGCCACCTTGTGTTGAATTTCTTTAGTAATGAAATTTCTCGAAAAACCTCTTCTTCAAAAAGAAAAAAAAATGTTTATTAAAAATTGAAGACTAATTTTTCTTCAGGGATAGAAAATGGTTTTATATGTTTCACAAGTTGGCGTCCTTTTATATATATATAACACATAAAATAATTTAAACCTCGTGATTTAAGATTTAGGAGTCGTCCATAATCCACGTAACGCTTTTGGGAGATGGGAGGGGTTACGATCAAAAAATGTCATTCTCACTTAATGTGGAAAGTTACGTAACATTTGAGAGGAGGGGGGTCAAGCTGAATGTCTACATGGTGTTACGTGGAGGGGCAGGGTAAAAAAACGTGAGAAAGTACGTCTAAATTTTTAAAAATCGATATACTTGAAAAAATATATAATATATACTTGTATATTTTGTATATTTGTAAGGTCTACCCTTAAGAGAGTACGCAGTCGTTAAAAATAAAACGTCCGTACTCAGCTTTTCTTTTTAGTATTCTTTATACATACCTCGGTCGAAAATATCTGAAATCAATAAAACTTTATAGTTTAAAAATAAATACATTCTGCGAACTTTGGGTTACACTTAAAAAGCGGTTTCGTTAGGGCGCACCGCCCCAAGTGGCGGCTTGACTGTCCGAATTTAAGCCAAGTACGCATGTATCTAATTACGTACGAGTATATACTCGTATCTACATTTTATACCTTTACTACAATCAAGTAAAGTCGGCTTAGTAACTTATTATATACATTACACATTTATATGAGTTCAAGTTACGCAATCCGCGTGTAGATTTGATGTACATATTTGGACTGCGTGTCTTTAAACTAAAACTTTTGCCTTTAAATATTTTATTAAATACATGTGACGTTATTAATATTATATCGAATCTCGTAATATTATATAGGATCGTAAAAAACACTCTGTGGTATTGACATTTTGTTATATCGAACAAATAAGAATTTTTACCAAAGTTGCCCTACCATAATACCTCTATCATGCGTAGATTCAAAAGTATCAATAACAATATCAACGTGTTCCGAATATACTTACGCTATACTGGAATATTTATTGCGTTTATATTGAATTTCTATTAACGATTCATCTGTTTCTGCAAAAAAATCTTACTTCGAAATTCGTTACAATGGAACTTCACCCGTATATCCTTCACTTTCGATATTATTATCTTCCCCAATAATTCAAATATTTACGTTTTCAAATCGATTCTCAGAGACGTAGGAAACGGCTATAAACACTTCCACCCGCATATATCATTACGAATAGATAAGCTCTGCGGGTATGTACCGCTACATACAATCGCCGTCAGAACTTTTCCTCTTTTTTCCGTACTAACGTGTTGGCCATCCGTTGACGCGTCTCGATATTGATAATGGTTTACCGCTGCGGTTTGAATGGTCGCCGCTAATCTTAGCAGCTATCCTTCCTATATCTATCATTGCGGTACATTTTCGGTTTCGCGTGTCTAATGTAGTTTTTATTGCGGGCCATCCGATGAAGTATTTTCATTTTTACGATGTATTTATACATAGTCGTAAACTTTTGATCGTCGATGGAAGCGAATATGTCTTGTGTTTTCCCTACTAGTAATATAGTTACAGCTTCAAACGAAAGATGTCTCTGCTATGATTTTCAAATTATTGAAACCAATCACAGTGTAATAATTGTTGGCCAAACATTTGTTTTACATGTCGACACGTATTACCTTATATTTTAACGGAATTAATTAATGTCTCTCCGTTTATTACTCGAGTGTCTTAAAAAATAAACAGCTGTGCGAAATGACACAGAAGTCGGCATAGTAATATAATATGATGCCGTCTGCATCGGATGTTTATTTGTAATAACAATACAGATGATACATACAGATTGTATTTGTCTAATATTCAAACAAAATTTCGCAATGATAACGAGACATATTTAAAATAATTTAAACAGTTCTTTTTTTAACTTTTTGATGATAGATCACTTTGCAAATAAATACGTTATATCCTTACGTGACCGGTATGTCCTACACTGTATACTTTTTGTTTGTTTGTTGATTTACGGTTACGTTGTTTGCACACATTTGTATAAAAAGCGTGCTCATTGAAAATGTGTATTTTCTAAACGTTTGCGCACTTTTCTACGTGCGCGTCCCACGCGAAATCTTTTCCGAAATGCGTAAAAATTATCGAATAAAAATTCACTGCCGAGCCGTTTCAGCTGCGTTTGTTTACGTTAGATTTTATATTCTTGCCGGCGGAAAGCAAGCGGAGAATAAATCCCTGGGAAGATTTTTCCTATCGGGATTCTGTTTACACCGGCAAATTAATTCAGCCGTGTCCTCAATTTCGGGATGAAGTCGGTACAAACGGCTCCCAATTAACTTTTAGCGTCTCGTTTTTTACAGACGAGTTTTTATCACGGGGAAAACAACTGGATCGTGTTTACGTTTCTCTTCAACCTGACACCCACATTATTTAATACTGTCTACAGTAAAACATTTATTTAGTGGACAAGTCGTAGACCTCAATGTATTGCAGTTTAACAAAAAAATGCTAATTTGATTCGTTCAGAGTCTGTTTTATTGACAGCGTTATATAAACGTATTGCCAAAAACGTTGAAACATTGTCCGTTAAATGTCGCAAACGTCATGAAAATTACCGCTAAATGGACTGTTACATTATTCTATACTATAATGGTCATGTTACATTATTCTAACTTTAGTTTCAAGAAACACATCGCCTGTATACCGGCAAAAGCGTTACGTCAAAAAATACTGTTTTGAGAAAATTGATTTTTAAAGTTTGAGTCTCTTACATATATCTGACGATAATATGTCAGGCCAACTAACCCTGTGAGTCTTGTTTAATTTTTTCCAGAGTTTTAATATACCTAGAAACACTTAATCTGATCAGCTAAATAATCCCTAGTCGGCTTAGTGTGTTTTGCCAGTAATGAAATATTCAATATCGTCTTAATAGGTAGTGACGTTTTAATATTACAGAAAAAGTACAAGATTGCTAAGCTTGTTTTACCAGATAACCGAACGTGCGAAAATCTACTTAACTGCATCATTAGGTCAAAACGGTTATTTTTAGGCTTAGCGTCTTTTGCCAGTATACAGGTGATATATGGTGTTAACTTAACGTTTTTCTCTTCATATTCTCTCCAATAACTGCATATTGTCTTAACTCTTTTCACTTTTCATTTTTTCTCCATTATAAAAGAAATTATTTTGGATGTCTGTTTTGTCTTTGCGTCGTAGTCTGCGAAGGTTGTTAACCGAGCCCATTCTAGACAAAATCGTTCTAAAATGTATTACTACTTCGAATTCTGGTAAAACCTTGCATGACGAAGCTGAACAAAACAAGTTGGTGGATTCGTTACAACACATTTTAAATTTTAGAATTAGCGAACGTCACAATATGACATATTATTATATGCTTTCGGTGGAAACGTGCCACATAACGTAACCTACGGTCACAATCAGTTCAAATTACATACAAAAATGTATGTCACGACTTGATTTATGATAGATTTCTGAAAAATTCTGCACACACTTTAATTGCCATGATTAAATCATAACAGGAGAATGCTTCTACATTGTTGCATGTGCATATTTATTTTCCGTAAGCTTTATTACACCTGAGTTTTTACTGCCATTGATAATATGCGCTTCAAATGTTACGAACAAACATTTTGCTTCCGTTACTAAGTGTACTCGGTGAAATTCTTTAAACTATCATTAACGTTAGAAAGCATTGTGTATCCAATGACAGCTGTTTTTAAACATACTTTGTATTGTTTATTTAATAGTATCATCCGAACGTAAAGCATGTAGCCAATCTATCAACAGTCCGCAAATCTGTTAATGACACTAGATAAATCGCATTATAATTCATTTTATTTATGTAAACCGTATTTTGTATTTTTTTAATCTCAGGAGAATACTATAACATTCTATCATATACAGTACTCGTAGTTGAGCGAGTAGCACATCCGACGTACGACCTGAGTGAGGGTGGCGAGTTCAAATCCCGTACTTGGCGAAATTCGCATGAGTTATTTCGTGTGCATTTGAAACGAGTACATGTACCGAATTGGTTAAGCTAATAACTGGCAATTATTACTCGTAGAAATCATGTAAAAGAAATATTCTCATTGTTCCGACACACATACAAAATAAATATTGACTTAGACTTAATTTCGTTATAGCCTAATTCGTGGGAGCGCAAAATACTTTTCGTTAAATTTAAAGTTCATCATCACGAATAAAGGAATAAATATACAATACTGGCGATCTCATATTTTTTAATAGCCATATTCGCAGTGAAGATTTTCTTTAGTCATTTTTACGAGCAATTGTCATTAACGATTACTTATACCAGCTGAGTTCATGTATTTGTTTCATACTCGTATATAAATGAGAAACATTTGAATTTTGTGGAGGACAACGGGACCGAACCCCAGGCTCACAACTTGACAACACGTTATCATGCAGACTCTCATATTATAGGAATATTTAAAAACATAAACAATATCAAAACGTGCTAAACATACATACTGATTCCTTACACTGAAGTATTTACGACGTTAAAACGAATTTCTCCGTTCAATTTGTATGAACGTTCATCCCACTCCGCAAAAATCCTAATTATGAAATTTTCGTCATTTCAGAATTCGTTAAAACTGGTATACTCATAGTATTGATTAACACATCTTTTGCGGGCCTCCCTAACCAAATTACTACATAGTAAACAAATTGAGCCATGCATAATGAATGTGAAATAGATTGTAATGGAGAAGAGTAACAATTCATCCAAAAGAAGGGCTGCAGTCTGCGTTTACCACTGCATACGTTTATAACTGTCGCCTCTTCAAGATCAAACTCACATGTAGACAATATATAGGCACTTGGACTGTTATTACGAGTACTTACAGTCGCCCGCAAACAATATGTTAACTGATGAGGATAAAATTTAATTGAATACTGTAATTTCAAAAAAATCATCGACACATCACTAAATATCTTCAAATATATTTATATTAAAGTGCCCCCATTTAATAATATCTGCTGAAAACTATAGCTTGAAGTTAGATTCGTATATAATAATTACAGCCTACGATACTTCACGAGTTACGCCCGACAACAGGTGACCTTTTTCCGGCGGTAGGTCGCCTCCCAGCTGTTTCATCGAAAGCGAGTCGCCTTTGGCCTAGGACACTGGAGCGAGAATCGAAGAGTGCACTTTGCCGCGAGGTTGTTGGGAGGGACACCCCAACGCCGGAACTATACATACTCGTACATCTAACCCAGTGACTAGTCGTGGCCGCATCACTCAGTGGGCCATTTATACCGGTGCTAAATTCCACACCTTTTACCACTTTCAATTTCCTTTCCGTACGAGCCTTCTATTCCACAAATATATTAACATACGTATAATATCTCGATAGAAGTTCGTGGGTGTATGGATAACTCATTTGCGACATTTAACTTACCATAAACATTAGCATTAAAATATTATACTCGGGTACATGTATTCGAACCAGGTTCGACCTAGTGTTGACACATTGTTACATACTTTTTTCACTTTTCTTCAACAACAGCTATTTTTACGTAATAATTATTAGCTCAACTTAATTTCATGATCTAGCTAACAGATTCAAACTAACAAACATAAATTCCGTATTACCCTTTTACATCATTAATTATTTTTTAATTAATAAGCCCGGTCTGGTTACAAAAGTTTTACAATGTTTGTTCATTTGTATTGTAGCCAGGACACGAACCCGAAACGGTTGAGCTAACAATTGAC
>JAPMAG010000082.1:0-16909 GCA_036584685.1 Rhyacophila sp. Rhy_31_5 | reverse complement strand
CTTATCGCATATTTTAGAAATTTCCGATTATTAGCATCTATGGCAAAATGCTCAGAATACGTGACTCGAGTGATACTCATTATGAGTATCATAAATGTGATACTTATGTTATATTTTACCAAGAAAATGTTTTATCATGTTTGAAATAAATGTGCGACTTTATAAATTATATCTTGCTACTAGGAATTATAATAAAACGAACAAATTATTAACAAACTGCTATAAACATAATTTAAATTCGTTTGAGATGCCTAATAAGTATATTGCGCGCTTGATGGATAATAAATATATGTGTTAATAAAAATTTCACTCAAAAGTAATTACGAATTTTCTCTATGTAATTTACATTTTACGTGTAAAATTTTAACAAATTTTTATTGAGTATTAACTTTAAAAAATATTATTTTGTTTAATTTTTTCAGGCTTAACTTACGTATCGAAATTATAAAGTATACTCGTATCAAAAGCGTTTCGTAAACCTTCTTGAAACTTTTATTAGACACGGGAAAGCTCATTTTCCATGGAAATATAGAGTATTATTTTGTTTAAAAATATCTCTTATATTAATGTTGTCCGTTTCAAAGCGATTGCCCTATTTCATCTCATTCGAATGAGAAGGTTTTTTCCCTTTTATGTTTGCAAAACAAAGTCGCTTAGTTCAATGGCGTGCCCACTCAACTTGAAACGACATTTTGGAAATGCCCTGTGTGAGAGACATTAAAAATTCTCATTTAAAAATACTCGTATATTTCGTTAATAAATAAAAATCTAAATATCTCTAGTACAATCAACGTTAAAAGTAATTTATTTGTTTAACAAATACTACATATAATATTAGACTGCAATATCAACTGCTATTACACATCCATACTGCTAGCACAGACGAAAGACATTCTTTTGACAATAGCTTAAAAATTAAAATACGTTGTACGATTCAAAGCTATTTAAAATATTTTTAGTAATTCAACTTTTCCGATTAACGTTGATTCGATATAACTGCTCGAATCTTATATAAGACGATTATTCCGAACACGAATCAGCATAAAGTTGTAATTGGTTGTAGCTTTCATTATTTACTATGTATTAAGATGGCGTCGTTTAACGTGGTTTTATTTAACACCTATCGTCTACGAACGCACCTAAAGCGCCAAACGAGGTTATAATATATTAAATTGCCATTTCCGCTCTGGAACATATGGACCCTTCACAGTGTGATTTTTCAAAATCATTTGTGTATGTAATATCCAATATTTATTAATCAAAATATGTTGATTTATGTATTGTCTGTAAATTCAAATAAAAAAACATGAATTTTAAATATAGTGACCAGTTACAGGATTGATTCACATGCTCACTCCAGACAATATGTCCACTGACCCACTGTGGGCGATTTTTTTTTTGGAAACAGCATATAAATACTAGAGAAATCTCCAATATCTGTAATGAACATTTGATCCTTATGTGGAGAAATTTATGTACATATTGAATGGTAAAAAATATAAATGCCTTGAAAATATTTTAAATTGTGTCTTTGAATTTTACTGTAATATATAAGTTGTATACAGGTTTAATGTTAAGAAAGTTTATGCTAAATGTGTATTTTAATTGAAATGATTTAATATTTTATATGTCAATTACGTTGACATCATTGATCATTCTAATATATTATATTATCGATTTCCAATCAAAGCATAAAGTGACGCACGTTCTGCTTCGATCCTCATCCCTTTGTACTTATCTCTCCACTCTTATTTGATTGTATATATTAAGTGAAGCGAATGCGTCACTATCGCATTAAATGCACAAACGGTCGATAACGGAAATTAAAACGAATGGCAAAGTGATTTTTTCATCCCTGGTATTTACGACGAATGGACGCCAAAGAGCATCTAGAGGGTTGTTCGATGTTTTATTCACTTAATAATTGAATATCACCAGTACTTAATAATTAATTATACGATAAACATTCATATAACGTTTGTATATAATTTTTTTATTATTTTAAAAAATACGTTGAATATATGAGATTAAGTTACGTATAACGTCAACTGTATTTATATTGTCGTAAAATAATTGCTTATCAAGGACAAATTGTGAAAGCTTGGATTAATTAACAATTTATTCATACATTATATAAAATGTGAATATAAATATTTTATCATTCACACAAACTGTTACATAATATATAACTTCTGTCATTTTCTGCGACTTCTCCCGCTGTCTTAAAAAGACTTGACGGTGCAAATAGTGAAAATTTTAAAAGAAAAATCAAGAATTTAGAATACCACTAAAATAAAATTTCCGCTTTATTCTACAGACATTAATACACAATGAACTAAAAATATTTTATTTTCACATTCGTTCGAGACGGAAGTATATATGACCTTCACAATAGTTCTTAATTATTATATATAGAATTTTTGTATGTCCATGCTTTAAATCACAAATGAAAAAAATATTTAAAAACTCAGTAAGCAGCTACGAGATTGAACGCGCGATCCACGGACGTACTCGGAAGTGGACAATATAGCCACCAAAACACTGTGGGTTATAAATTTAGACCGCCAGAAAGGCGGTCGTTATGAAACACCTTCAATTTACAATGTATAATTTTTAATACTCCTGTTAATAATACTAGTAGTGAGTTTTAGTTACTCTTTTAGTGTGAAACTCTTACCAGTAATAGTTTCCGCCTGTTACGGGAAATTACGCCATCTGTAAGACAATACGGCCAAAGTGAAATTTGTTTTGAGTGATGCAGGTCTCACGAGAGCTATCTTTGCTAGACAAATGTATCCTTAGCGCTAGATACAGAAACTTGAATTACATTAAAGCTTAGCTCTATTAATTCTTACCTATTAAAGCATGTCTTCGGTGACTCACGGTCAACACCCGATACAATAATATTTGTGTATTTTATCACGATTTGTTTTTTCCATATATTCAAGTATATGTAATATGTTTTATTGTATAGCTAATGTTTATTCTAATTGATATGAAATTCACCTGTGCATCATAAATTAAGCTACTTATCTATCTCCCGAGGTTTATCCTGATTTTTAAGAACTTGAAAAGATACTTACACAAATGTAAAAATATCTTTATCCGAGTATGTATTGATGTTTCATGTTGTAAACAATGTAAATATTAAAAATGCGCTACTTCGTATTTTCTGCTGTAACAGCCTTTTGGCATAAACGAAAATAGAAAGCATTATCATTGAGTAATTTTATTGCTGGAATATAGTTTCAATGTATAGAAAAAAATAATGTAATAAGCATTACGTGAAATATTATATGCATATCACATATTAGTGTGAACGATAATTTTAAAACTTTAAACTATTATATATTCTCACCATATCTCATATTCTACAGCAGTTTATTTACCCTGTAAATAAAAGTCCAAATTGAAATTGATATGTGCATTTTTATTGATAGTATACACTTCAGTATTATTTATGCACTTATGATATTCTTCCGAGTATTGGTATTTTCAATTACAAGTCTCATTAAAATATTAGTTCTATTTTTTTCACAATGCAATTTTTCCGAAATTTTGTTTGATTCTTGTCGAGTAATCGAAAATGCTATTGCGGGTAACTGTATTATACGTGGGTGATAGGTTGCCGACCACTAATCTATATTTTTCACATCCAACAATGTATTATGACGTGGTGAAAATCATTTTTTCCTACTTCTTATGTTGCAGTACGTAACATTTATTTTAATATATTTCAGTTGAAAATGTTTCAACATACACAACCGATCTTAATATTTTGTATTAATATTGTTTCTTATGTATAACTAACTGTATGACTATTTCCATGTAATGACTTTTGTAGTGAGATAATAACAAAGTGTCTATACATTTTTCCACATTTTTTTAAAAATTATTATGACCGGTTTCGTCTGTTACGACATTGTCAAACTAAACTTTTTAAAAATATATTTGCGGAAAAATATATAAAAACTCTAGTATTATTTAAACAAATGTATGTAATGGCTTTCCACCACTGTTTGACAATATAGAAAATTAGTTATAATAATGGATTTTTTTACCTGAATTGACATAATTATGAATCATTTCATTTTATAAATCATAAAAATATTTCTGATTCAGATTGTACTAATTATTACACTGCATTGACTAGAAGAAATGTAAAGTTTATATTCAAACCAGTTAACATATACCTTGTAATCTTCTGTGACTCGCTTTTTGCTGCCAACACCGTCGTCAGCAAGCGTTTCCCAAACATAAATCATCATTTCCATACATAAATTTTCATTTCCGCTTTATTCTGTTGGCTGGTGTGAGAAGTTCGCTCTGAGTGTAAGACACTGACTGGCTGCACAGCTAAGTACAAGGGACGGGGGCCTTCCACTTCCTCCGCCTACATTGGCTTAACTCGCATTTGCGTTTGTTATTTTGATTCTTTTTCCGAGTGTGATGACATGTTTTATGAACATTTCGAGATTACATTTGTATGAATAGTATACGAGTGCTGCCTTTTGTGTAAAATTTCGCAGTCATATAAAACGAAAATAAGCTTACTAAATGCAAACGTGACAGAACAAACATTCTCCTAAAATATGCCTTAAAATTTGTGTGCGATGATTTATTAATGCAGTATTTATGCACAATTTTGTTAGTAAAAAGAAACATATGGATTAATGACTCGCATTCTTTTAGTTAAGTCCAAAGTTTTTTTTAATTCTACCCTTCGGAGATCGTCCATAAACCATGTAACAATTTATCTCACCTCTCTCTAACACCATATAGACATCTAGCTTTGATCTCCTCCCGCCTCTCAAGGGTTACGTAACTTTTCACTTTAAGTCGGAATTTAATTTACAAACAGCTCCTATTCACTTTTTGAAAGGAAAAAATTGTATGTAAAAAAAAAATTAGCTCATCATCCTCCTTGTATCGCCATGTAGACATTGGTGGTAAGCCTCCCCCCCCCCCCCTCAAGAGAGTAATGTGGTTTATGGACGACCCTTAAGAGTTTTTGTTTTGTCGACAAGCAATTTAATGTTGATTCGTTAATTATATAGCCGAAATGGATGATCGTATAATCTATAAACAGAGTAATTAAAGAATATTAAAAAAATAGCAAATTAAAAAGGCCTACCGTTTACTTTCTAAATTAGTGTGTCAATTATAATTCGTTTATTAAATAATATTCTACGTTATTTCATATTGCCGGTATGCCGAAATGGTGTTTCGATTCGTTGAAATAATACTCGTATATACATTATCATGAAAGCCTTATCGTTCACGGTGGCTAAGTGGACAGCTGTCTGACTATACCGAATTACTTCGAGTTTGTCGAGGGTACAATCCCGCAGATGGGAAAAATATTTTTATATGTTTTTGAACCCAGTATATAAACCAAAATCGTTGAGCTAGTAATTAGCATTTGCTTAAGTTTGTGAAATAATACGAGTAGACGTATGCATTAAAAATAAGATTCTCAATACAACAGTAAATGTTTTGAAGACGTGAAAACTCAAATAGGAGAGTCACAATGTTAAGCGTGATAGATTTTGAACTCCCAAAAAAGTATCTGAGGGAAAGAAATGACTACATAATATGTAGAAAACTAAATGCAAATAAGTTTTGGAAGAGAGCTGGAGACAAAGAATCACGAAGGGAGGTTTTGCAGTGACTATACATTTTCACAATTATAGCTTATAAAACTGTTATAGAACTATCTTAACTAATAATTTCTTTTAGTATTATTTTCCATTAGTTATATTTGATTCAAAAAATATTATTTTCTGAATTCGCATTAAATTAAAAACATCTTTAAATCAAATCGTTCTTTTTTTACTACGAAATACCTAGCTTTCTTTTGAATTCGTGCTTTGGTTTAATCAATCAAACTCCAGTACTTAAAACAGTGGCATTGCTTTTAAGCTAATTTGGTCCATTTTTTGTTTTTGTTTTTAAGCAACCAATTTTTTTAAAAAACAAAGAAAAGTAAGTTCCGTGTTAAACAATGAACTCAGAGTACTTCCTGATACTTTGATTTTTTATTCGTTGTAAAGACAAATGAGCCGCTTTCCACGTAAGCGTTTTTTCATCAAAATTATGTTTTTATGTTATTTATATTGTATGCCACATTTTTTGTAAAAATCAGCCCACATTTTTTTATATAATAGTGTTTATCGAGCAAATCGCTGTGAAAAACACCGAATTAAAAGAAGAGAAAGCAATACATCACAGTCGATTAATGTTATTTAATTATATAAGCTAAAATTTACGTAAAAGCTTTAATAAGTAAAAATCCGCCCATTGGAAACAATCATTCAAAATTTGTGTGCTTAAACCACTTTTTCATTTTATATTTTTGCATCATTATACATATTAAAATTTTGATTCCTAGGCGATATAACATTGATCTTTCTGCTTGTTACTACAACATGATTACGAACAGTAATATACTATTATAATTCACTTAAAAGTTATGTGTGGAATATTTGAGTTTAATTTTACTACTTTTTTTTCAGGTACTTTGGTATTCATAGATCAAAGTAAATTAATTAATACAACACAGGTGACACGTGTTTTAAGCTTTACTAGAAAGTTATCTACAACCAATATTTGCACGAAAAGTGTGACCGAATTCGCGAGTCACACCCCTATAACGTATATTATGACTATCTATAAATACAACAGTAATTATAAAAAGGTTTAATATTTTTGATTCAAGGCATTATTTGAGTGTTAGCTTTGATAATGACATGACAGAAGAAATCACTATTAGTGATTTCTAACCTTTCAAATTGACGTATCAATTAGCCACCCTTGATATGTCAGTGCATAGCATATCCGACGTGTAGTCCGAAGGTGGCTGGTTCAAATCTCGTGCTGGTCATAAAAAATCAAATGTTCATTCTTTTGTATTTGTAGCTAAAATTTGGACCCAATATTATTGAGCTAATAATTAACAATTGTTACTTGTAAACAACCGCTAAGAAAAATCTTCACACTGTGAAGGTATGCCCCATCACAGAGCGGACTATGAAACAAAAAAAACCCTATTTTTGGTTGCGGTCTAACCCATTACTATTTCGTCATAATTACATAACTACCTAAACAAAATTGCTTGAATATCACTAAATACAATTGTATTTAAATGAAGCAATGGTTTTATTTTATTTTCATTTCTACTAAATATATTTTGAACAATCAAGCAAGACCCATATATTAATTACGCCATACTCAACTGTTTCAGTTGAAAATATATATTATTATTTGTTAAATAAAATCGCTTTCTTCCACTACTTCCACTAAAGTTATAAGGCAAGCCAGTCCTGTCTGTTGAAACATATTAAGTTAAGTTTTTTTCATGAATTATATGTAGTCGTTTTGATAAACATCAAAATAAGTTTTTACACTGAAGTATAATTGAAAAAAAAAACGGTGTAAATAAAAATGTATTACTACTTTATAGTATTAAGTATTTACTTCTGACTTCTTAATATTATAAAATAGATGTAGTAATTATCGTACTTTAATTTGATCGATAATAATTATACTCAAATTTCATCCAGTTGGTCTCAAAACAACTTTGAATTACCTTCAAAGGCAATAGTAATTAATAATCGTCATCCGCCTGTCTCGTATTTGAGGTCAACCTATGATTGATTTCCAGACCAGTCAATCAATTCAATAATGCGTGCGCAAAGTCAAAAGACGACGTCTTTCATGAGCTTTGCACGTTCGCTATTAATACAATATATGTAATAAAGTCAACCAGGAGTGGATTTGCCGTTATTCTAAGTACACTCGGTAGAAAAGGGCCTCTTGTTTTAAAAAATAAAATAAAAAAACAATTGAATAAGCTGGCAAACACATTGATACCAACTGTAAAATGTATATATAACAGACAAAATTTGCTCTTTTTCTGAATTGAAATAACGAATAAAGAAAACAATATTCTTTTTTTTTAATATCCCTCACTTGGTCATATAAGCGAAAAGACATAAACAAAACATAACATTTCAAAGAATCATTTGTTATCAATCTTCCATTATATTTTATAAAATATTATATTTGTACTAAAAAACGCTAATTATTTACAGTCAATCACTTTCTTTTAATATAAATTGACATGTCTTTATTCGTTACGTGTTTTATTGGTGTTGCGAGTCGTCTAAAAGGCGCTCAAATAGTTGAATTCGTTCCTTACAATTGGCAACATTTAATTGTAAAATTCACATCAATGCATATTTGATACATTGATGTGTTATATTTAGTTTGTGGATATATGTTCTTACACGTATGACATAATAATCCAAGAGTCAATTTTGTGAGCGATTAATTAATTATTTCAAATAATTACGGATATTTACGGATTTTTTAATGAAATGACGATTATACATACAAAGTATACGCTAACTAAATGCGTATGCATATACTATTCGGAATGTTATCGACGGTAACAAACGAATTGCAGACGTTTTGTTTAAAATAACACCGCACTTGTGTTGTATATCAAATTTAAAAACAGTACCAATACACTTTTTTGCTTAGTTTTCGTCTTTATCTCTGGGCGTTTTCCTCACAGCCTTGAAGTCTTTGTGCATATAACTCAGGGGATGGATTTATCGCCTCTTTTCTAATGCATTCTTAATGCCAGCCTCCATCTTAAGGAAACAGCTATGTTCCAACGAAAAGTGTATACAGAATAATCCAAAATAAGTAGATTCATTTCACGTCAGATTATGATATTCATGAGACTTCTTTAATACCAATAAAACGGGCATGTTTAAAATTCTTGTGAACACAGTTCGGTGCCTAATTTTGTACTTTATTTCTATCATTTTTTTCTTTGAACATCAAACATATTTAAAGCAGATCACTCATTGGTTGAATGTATAAAAAAAATATTATTTTAATTTTATATCCGCTCCGAGATGGAGCATGTGAGATGCTATTTTCAATTGAAGAATCAGAATCATTTAAAATAGTATTATAGAAAAATGTCTTAATTTATAAATGGGTTTCGTAGAATGAGAATAAAAAACTCATGTTTTCATTTTAATACAGTGATTTTTATTGATAATAAAGCAATTTCGTTTATGTAGTTATGTAATTATGACAAAATAACTATATAATCAACCGTAAATAATAGTAAATTGCGTATCCTCTCTGAAATGGAGCATATGGTACCTTCATAGTGTGAAGATGTTCTTAACAGTTAAACGAATAATATTTATTAATTAGTAGCTCCACTGTTTAGGCCAATATCCTGGCGTCTGATACATATAAATAAACATTTGAAAAATAATGTATAAGATTTAGAACTACAATCCTTAGACTGCCCTTAGAGGCCCAAAAATTATGATATTAAAGATATCTACGTAATATTTGTAAATTTGCATAACTTCTTAAAATCAGCAAAATTGATTTTAACCGAACCACTGTTAATATTAGCTGAAAACAAAGTGCAAAAAAACTTACGTATGGTCACAGAAACGCGGGTTCGCTCATTCTAGCCTCCAAGTACTTTCGGGTAAATGTTGCTTAACATAACTTGTATAAATAATCATTCAATTCGATGTTGTTCTATTGTACTACTGAAAACATTCTTTACTTTTATTTTTTAATTCGTAGTATTTATTTCTTTCAATGAACGACTTGTACAAGATTCATAAATCACTTGACATACATTTAAATGTGTTCTTATTTATATATGCTTAATAACAACACCTGAGGAAAAACACGCAGATTTATCTCAATTTAAATTTGTTATAACTATATGTAGAATACAAATGCTCAAAAACGGTCAAAAAGGTAAGGTTTTTATTTTTTTAAACTTCTATGAAAAGAATGTAGAATAAAATTATAAGTAATAAATTAAATTTTGTTCATTGATAGTCACACTATTTTTTTTAGTAGTCCTTCCCCATTCACATTTCTGTTTCTTCATCTGGGGCTTTTTTATACTCTTTGTTTTTGGTAGAAAAAGTCACATAAGCTTTATCAAACCACTTCGGTAGAAAAGCATTCACACATTCCTGTCGTTTTTTTTTTCTAGAAGAAATTCGAAATAGTCGGCGGTTGTATTTAGTTAGTTTATCATTTTGGACCTTCCTGCAAAGCTTTTATTGTGCGTTTTATTGTTTTTACTTCATTCCGCCGTGGCAGTTGCGAATGGAAAAATGTATTTCCACCCTGTGTAGCTTCTGAAATTCTTCCGCCATACTCTCTTTCGTACGGCGTAAGCTTTTGACAAACCTTTTTACCTTATTTATGCCCGGTAGTTTATCTGACACATAGCACATTTTTATTGCTTGCCGGAATTGCTTTGTCATTTTTATTGCTCACAAAAACACTCAATTCAAATTTGAATTTATGCTTTCGTTTAATCATGTAATTTGCTGCATTTTATTATGCGAGCGCTAAAATACAATTATCCACGTCGAAATAATAATTTAGTGAAATATCGTTCGGAAATTGCAAATAACTTATACGTAATGATAATTGGCGAACCATATTATTAAATTCAATTAATTTCGCATATATTAATATAGTTTTTTTTATTATTGCAACACACATCCTGTCCTACTTTTTGAAAACATAAATATATCATAAAACAATAATGCAGTTAAAAATAATATTTATTTTCACGTTTTGAAAACGATACTTTGTGTAGATATTTCTTATTATATTTTAGAGGATAACACAGTATGTTTGCTCATAAATATTGATAGTAGATTATTTTTAAACTTGATAATAGAAATCATGGATTAAAATTACTTTTTATTGATTGGAAATACTTGCTTATTTCAAATGCATCGTAGCACTACAAAATTAGTACATATCTAACATAATATCAGGAATGAAAAATGCTTTCTAAAGTTGTGCTATGACTGCTGTAAAGGTATAATTCATTCAGGTATATAATATAGAGTTCATCTTTATTTCAATACCGTGAATTTTCAAAACACAAAGAATTGTTTATCATATTGTAGAATGCATCGTTGGGACAAACCGACTATCATATACTCGTATATTGTCATCTTTTTCTTCCGAAATATGTATATAATATCGAGGAATTTGCTATCCGTACGAATCGACATAACTTAAAAACGTAGCCATATCGCATCAATCCATTTGAAAAATTCAGTATTGAAACCAACGACTCCCGTTATTTTTAAAAATCTTTAGGGTATTATTGTTATAGTTTGCTTATTAAAACACTTATCGATGAACCATTTAGAATGTACACCTGAGAATTCTAGAATGTCGACATCTACGTCTTTGTAGGCAATAAGTACGAACCTATAATTCATGTCACCAATATTGAGTAATATGTTAAAATATTTCCAATTGTAGACATTTTTTATACGAAACAAAGTATACATTATAACTAAGATTATGTTTTTCTTGTAAATGTGTTTTATTTACATTTTTTCTGCTCAGATTTTTATTGGATTGTAAAAATTTGAGAAGTAGTACGTACGAGTATCAGTAAAAAAGGAGTGACAATTTTACAGCAACGCATGCTCTATACTCCGAAACATTTACGGTTTTTTTACTATTCAAGCAGCCCTTACATATTAAACAGTCATGTCGTTTAGAATTACAAACTGTTTTATTACGGACCATGTTGTTTTCACTTGCATTATAAGCACACTATAAATTTAACCATAACACAGTATAATATCCCCTCGGAACCGTTATTGGTGGCTCACCACTGGCTACAACAATGCCTTCGCCACGGCAAAAGCTCGGTTTGTAGCTGTCTAAAGCTCTCACGAAGTGGAGGCGTCTTTATCTTGATGATTCACGGAATATATTAGCCCGAGGGCGTCGCTACGCAGCGTCGAACTAAACAGTCAAGAGTGCCAACTGTATAAAATATACACGGAAATAAACACTGCGGCCATGAAATAACGTTCCCTCATGCGTATAACATACTACTCACTCGATAATATCGTTATATTTCAGTACTAGATTTTAATTATAATATATAGATTCAAATATTTGGATGATATGGCATTATCATTGCGTAGACATTCCTAAAAACAATTGTGCATTGTACTTGCGTACCAAAATACGTAAGTAAGTATGCATCATAAGACGTGAAAGCTGCAGTTCATAAAATTATCTGATATGTTCATTTAATATGTAGACATTTGAATCAAATCGTTCTTTGTTCTACTTTATGTGTATAAATGTTTTATGTCTTAATTTATCTGAAACATGAACTACATTTCTAAAACTTCTACCATTCTATTTGGCAGTGACGGAACGGCATATTTTGCTTGTTTTCATTTGTGTGTCCTTATATTTGTATATGTTATTTAACAAAAAAAATCTTAACATTAAATAATATAAATAGTAAAACTGATAAAATTGCTTAGATGATAAATTATCCCAAAACATGGCTACAAGTTCAAACTCAAATGTCTCGAGAATAAATTTAAAAATATTTAAAATTGAACACTTCCCAATTAAACTGTTTCCGGTTGTGTCACGTGCCACACATACCTTCGAACTTCTAATTTTTTTTTGTAAATCCTATAAAAGAATATTGATTTTTATAAACAAAGCGAATTAATCACTGTGCTTCGTGCTCTGATAACTAGTGTGATTTAATAAGATTTAAATATCTCTTACGACTTATTACGTTCATTGCTGTGTGGATAATGGTTAATTGATCATTCCAAAATATGTTAACTATACAGGTTTAGGATATCAACATAGGACGCATCGGGAAACATCAATTATTAAAGTCAATAACCAACATATTAATTAAATCGTTTAAAAAAATCGTCTGTCAGCAACTTATGGCACGCAGAATAATTTTGGCATTTTAAATAGACGTGCATTTCATTTGGCCGTGGCTCGCTATTTTTAGCAAATAAATCATGGGGTGTTTTTCTTACAAATATTTTTAAAAATCCGTTTGAAACTTGTTTTTATAAAGATTAAATTTACAATTTCATAAAAGCATTCACTACACGAGGTGTCCAACCCTTCAAATTAATGAAAGTATGGCACTTCAGCACTACGTATCTGTTGGTATATCCGCTACCAATATAACTAACCGTGATTTAATATAAACTTTTTGAGTATTCGTAAAAGCAGTTTACCTTGGCTAACGCAATTGACCAGATGATTTGAACAATTAATTTTATTCTGCAAACTTATCTAATATAAAATATATGTAGAACACCATTAAAGAAAGGTACCTTTGAAATATTTAGAAAACCGTTTCTTATATATTTTTTCAACAATTCACCTTTCATTTTTGCCATGCCTGAATAGATATTTTTTTATATATATCTTTGGGTCGTGAGGTAGAAAATAAAAGGAGCGAATGTAGGGCGATCTCATTTATGCACAAGCGTTAACTGAAATTTCAGCGTTTCATTATTGTTATACTGTTGTTGTTCGCTACAGAATCGGGTCAGTTTAAGTGCGGTATTTTATTGTGCTTTGTGTTAAAATGCATTCATTGTTTGTGTTTAACTATTGTCGTGCGGATGTATGAGTACAATACTTTTAATTGTGTAGCAATTAAAAATAAATTCAGTGCTGGTGGAGTTTTTATTCAACATCAATTCTGTACAAAATTATATACGTCACAACATGATGATTTATTTTATTATTTTTTTAAAATTTGTAGTTTATTACTAATCGATGATTTCTCGAGAGATTCAAATTCAAATCAAAAACGTTTACATGAGATATTTCAATTGAAACTGTTTTAAACATATTTTCTGATCAAATAAATAAGATTATGTTTATCACCCTTTAACATATATTTATTTTAGTTTTTCTAATATTACGTGCTTAGAAATGTTTACAAAAAAAGGAACTACGCTTTTAACCATAACCGCTCTAAAACGAAGCATATAAATCTGCACAATGTGAAAATTGTTTTGATAGTTTTTTTACGAGTAATAATTGTCAGTTATCAACTCAACCAATCTGGTTCATGTCTTGGTTTAAAATACACGTGAAAACCTGTGCATTTTTTTCAACTTCGCATTTAAGCCCTAACCCTCGGCTCCTGAGGCGGGTGCGCTATTCACTCAGCTACGAGGGCGACAGAAAAAACTTTACTATTCAATTTCGACGCAAGTTTGTAGTTATATAAATTTAATGTATACATATAAAAAAATGCTTTACGTTGCTATCTACATTTAAGGTTAAAAATCTGGAATCTACGGATAACTTACTGATTTTAATAACTAATATTTCTGACGCCAATTTAATTAGTGTGCCAGTATATAAATTAGTATTAAACTACGATAATTAACTTCAATATCATTAAACAAATTCTAAAATTGGTTCATCAATAATATTTCTTTTTAAACTGTTTTATTATCGATTTTTCTTACTATTTAAAAATACTCCAGTCTGCTAAATCGGGTGTTTTTTTTAATATTACACAAGGGAATAAAACGTATCGTCTTACAATTATACTTCAAAATAATATTTATATTTGACTGTACTCCTATTTTTAGACTGCCGCAAAGGATGGAAGTTTCTATTAACATCACGTTTCGACCGTAAATGAACTTTTCTAATTAATTACTGGAACCCACGCTGTATTTACACTTTCAGTGCAAAATTGAAACGATTTTACTGTTGCATATTGCAGAAAACGAAAACAACCATTTTATTTGATATAACTTTAATTAGCGGTGGTCAACCACCGTCGTTCCGGGTATAACTAGAAAAGTAGCACCATACTTAGAAACGTTAGGGTATAATCAGCGACTAGCTTTGGTCACATTAAACTCATAATACGATGTCATCCCATTTCAAGAGATAAAAAAAAAACACTGTGATTTTACACTTTTATGTGGACTACTATATCGTAATTACGAGTTTTTAACTTAAATATGTCGCTTAATTTCAAAAACATTTCTTAAATTTATTCCATTGGAGGTATTTGAAAATGCTAATCGCGGTTTTAAAATAAAAACGTTTCGAATTGCGAATAATTATTATATTTTATCTTTTACTCTTTATTTTAGCAATATTTAGTTTATTTTTTGTATTATTCTTCTTATTACGACGTTCATTTAAAAATATATATGAAAAAAAATATCGAGACAAAAAGACAATACTTTGTTTGTTTGCGGCTTTTCAGAGATTTTTTTAATACATAGGAAAATACCTTATTCATAGAAGTTCTCAACAAAATAACGTCAAAAGAAATTTCATACAAAAAATGAATTTAAAAAAAATTTGTCTTGTTTTACGTTTATATAAATAAAACAATACCCATACTTACTACTTACTAAACAATTATAACTTTATAACGACGCAGATATTTTAATACAAGGGTTTTACAAAAGTATAGAACATATTATTCGATTTAATGATAGTTCAAAAACGAAAACTAAAATGTTAGAAAAATATCAATGAAAATATCAAAAACGAGTGGGTCGTCGATAGGCAGAAAAGTCTATTCCGATATTGCGGAAAACGACAATAGAAAATAACGACGCACATAAATTTCAAGATCGATCAATGAAACAAAATTTCTTCTTTCCATTAAACAAAGTATTTTGTATTTATTTTATTATATTTTTTTTTATGTTATTAGTTTCTAAAGCGCGCCGCCGTAAAAGATTTCTCAACACGTGCAGTTTATTAGTATTTTACGTCTAATTTGCTTTGGGAGTACATAATAGAATTAGAAATGATCTGAAAGTTTGTTGAGTAACAAGTAATTAATGTGGTGTATTTTATTATTATTTTAGACGATTTAACGACAGCAAGAACTCATTTCACTTACTGACATGGATAACGTAGTATTATGTTATGGTTGTCAAAAACAACAAGCGAACATAAATATTTAGGATTAGACCGCGCTTCGTATATTGTTGAATTTTGTTCAGATGGATGTCAACAATTTATGTTGTGTATAATAAATAAAGGCGGCCAACAAATATAACAAGAGTAACCAGAAGCGTACGCCACTAGATGACACTTTTGAGAGTGACAGGCAGCGTGGGTGGACGCAGGCTCTACAAGCGTGACACCACGTGATGCCACGCCCGGTCCTCGAAAGTTTCGCCCGGGTCTAATTAATAATTCAAAACATGCTGCCATGTTGTCACCGATACGTTGACGAGTCGTCAAAATGAGTTTGTTGTCAACCCAATGCAAAGCTTTACGTACACTGCATCGGGTGCTCTAATGTATATGCCAGCCACGTCAATTATTTGACGCGCCACGAACACTATGGGTAAATTCATTACTTACTCATTACCGTTCTAACAGAGTTGTAGGTTAACTGCTATTGGCAACGCAATATAATTAAATGTATCTGAACATTTTATTTTGCAATATTCCCAAACCGATTAATATAGGCGATGTAAAACGTTCTACTTAACCCATATCTCTTCCTTTGGCTTGAATATAATATGTACATCACAAATTATCTTCATAAGTCTCTGTTGTTAGCTTGGCTGCTCCAAATTAAAAGACAGTATCCAACAATGTCGCAGCTATTCAGGACAAGCAATACAAGTTTTAGTACTGCTATGAAAAGTTATGAATATTTTTTTATTAATTTTTTTTTTTGAATAAAAATATCAAAATTTAAGCTGAATATCAACTTTCCTGTTTCGTGGAATAATAGAAAATAAGAAAGTATCTACAAAAATGAAAAAAAAAACTATTTCTAAAAAAATGTAGGATATATTGTCTTTTAATTTTGGGCTGCCGAGCTATTTTTCGTGCATCCACACATTTCATGCTGGCTTCTCAAAACGACGTACGTTGGAGTTAGATGAGAAGGTTTACAATGAAAAAAGACCTTATTCTTCTACTGATCACATATTAATATTGTCACGAAAGACCCCTCTACATACTTTTTTTAATCGTTTTTTTTTTCATTTTATAAATATTATCAGATATCAGT
>JAPMAG010000081.1:0-14707 GCA_036584685.1 Rhyacophila sp. Rhy_31_5 | reverse complement strand
TGACAAATTTTGCATACTTGTAAATACTAAAACACTATAGAGCAGTGTTTTCCGAACTGGGAGGAGTGGAGAGTTTAACAGAAATCTAATTTTCATAACATAACATAATATATAAATAAAAAATATATATATTTGTTTAAATAAAGTTTCATAACATAACTTTAAATTGATAACATAATTTTTGTAACCTATTTTGTAAACCATTTACTGCCATCTACCTTGTTGTTTGGGAAATAAAAAATGTGTATTATTTTATAAAATAAAGGGAGGGAGGCGCCACAATAAGATTGTTTTTAAAGGGGGGCGTAGTAATGTAAAGTTTGGAAACCACCGCTATAGAGAATAAAGGTTGCAGTCGTAAGAAATTTCAGGTGAAAATTGTAACATACTATGAAGTCAATGTGAGTGTTGTTGTCTTATAAAATTGACACACTTCTTTCTTCCCTTGGATTCTTGATATGAATAATACTAATTATATATACTTGATAAAAATATATGATCCGGGGCAGAGATGGCCAAATATTTACATACCATTCGCCACTTTTTTCACATACAAGTTCGGATACGCCATACACCTCAAATTCCTTTTCTACTTTCTTACGTTTATGGTTGGAGTTAATAATAATAATAAAGTAATATTGTAGGCACAAGGATGCAATCCACCATATATATGTAATCATCCATGGCCGCCCTTGATCTAGGGTAATTCAGATTGAGATAATCTCTAATAAAATCAATAATAATTTTTACATTTCGATTTCTAAGTATGTTACTGTTTACTAATTAATTACTTATAATAAATTTGCACCTGAATAATTGAATATAACATTATGGAAATAATTAATTTTTGACCAAATTCCATAACTGTCAAATAAATGGAATGAAGAAAACCAAATCTAATTGTGAAAACATTTGTTTCTGAGCCGCCATTTTAATATTGCCTAAATAAAAGTATAATGTATATGATTTTATGCGTAACTATATTGCAGAAGTCAAAATTTCATAACAATATATAATATATTAAAGTTTGTTATTGAGCACTCACGGGATGCTGAGTGTGGACAAGGCATACAAGGATTTCCCCAGGCTTTTCCCATGGAGCAGCAGCACAGCATCTGGGTCTGTTCGTGTGACATAGGGGCGGTGCACAGACCTTGAGCATAGTTCAGATAACATTGTTCCTTCCTCATGTCGATACACTCCTCTGGAAACAATGAAATGTATTAATTTGTGTTTGCATTTTTGATATCAATGTTTATGCTATTTATAAATAACAAAATTTTCCGCATCAAAAACGTGCCAGAATGATACGGATTTAACTCACTTCCACTAGGTAAAGCCATGTATCCAGTGGGACAAAGACAAACATATTTCCCTTCTTCGTTATGGCAGACTCCAGCTCCGCAAAGCTCATAATTTTCTTCACATTCATTGATGTCCAAGCACTGAGTACCAGAGTCATCAAGGCGGAAACCTTCATTGCAAGAGCACATGAAGGAACCGAAAGTGTTGGTGCAATGGCCATTTAAGCACATGTTCGGATGCTCTTCACATTCATTGATATCTTCAAGCACAACCTGTAAAAAATATATTACATCACTGTGATTATTGACATGAGTGAGAATGAGTTTAGACAAATGCTTTTTGATAGATTCTTTGAATATACCAGTATTTAGCCTATCGAAGAGTGAGTTTTTTTAACCATGGTTGCACAATTAATTGGTTGAAAATTTTATCATAAATCTAGCTTTATATTTTTAATTTTATTGAATATATGCAGTACTATTATTGTATAATATTTATTTTATACATAGATAATATACGAGTAAACAAGTATTTTATTGCTTGGTGCTTGACATACATACTTCTTCTAATGGAATTTTGAGCAGACACATATGCACGCCCATACTCTGGACAGGTTAATTTAATTTCGACAAAAAACTTACTCATGGTAAAAATACTATTTTTTCTATAGAAAATAATGCATCATCAAAGTGTAAAATAATCATTCAGCTTCACCCACCGTGTTAACATTAGGTTTGTATCCCGGGCCTCCGGGGCAGAGTACCCTGTACTCGTCGGTGTCAGACTGAGGACACTCTTGACAGCGGGGCCCCCAAGCCTTACCCACGGAGCAGCAGCAAGTGGCGCGAGTCACGTCGTCTGACAGAGGATGCTGGCAGCGGATCCTGCCGGTGCGGCGGTCGAACACGTGATCCAGATAGCAACGGGAGCTGCGCCGATCTATCACACAAATTCGTGATAAAACTTTCAAGTAAATCAGAAGTATGCTTTTGTGTGTGTAACAATTTTATTCATCGGTCAGCGATGTCACCCTGCACACCTAGAGTGCAATGAATAATACTTATAATATTGGATTTCCTGGTAACCTATTTTGATTTACATGTAAAAACAAGTATGCAGTCTTTTAAAGTAGTATTTACAGTGTGTCTATACTCGATGGCTTCTAACCAAAATACCAGTAGCTTCAGAAAAATCCATCACTGACTTGGATGTTTTCAACTCTGATGATGATGATACATGCGAAAGTGAGTAAATAACCAATATGATGTCTTCGATTTTTATAATAATGTTTTTATTCACTATTTTTAATTTTTGATGTGTGGCTTACGAAAATAAGGGTGCATCTTATAATCCTTGGTGTCTTATAATTGTGTAATACAATATTTTCATTAATTTTAACTTTTTTATTTTAACGATTACAGTTTTAGGTAGCAGCATCTGATAATTAAATATATTCATGTTGGTATCATTTTTAAACACAATGAAACCCCGCTTTAACGATTTTGAAAGGACTAACAAAAAGAAGCATAATTAGAGGGGAAACGTAGATTGGGTTTTTTTTTATATATACTCATAAAATTTAAATTTGATAATATTTTCTTTGCTGAGATATTTGAACAGATGTTAACGAAAAATTATAAATTAATAAATTTCAGCAACATAAGACTGACACGTTTCAATCAAAGCACGAAATGACCAAACTATACTGTCTGCCTGCTTCTGATTTGCTAAAACAAACGATTACCAAACATTCGCGTCATGTTACACGACTCGTGTAACCTTGATCCCAATATTCATTTTAAATATTATAAATTGTCATGCATTTAATTAAATGTGTTTATAAATTGAATTGAATTATAAATATTGCGGGAAAATGCGGGAAATAAAAAGGTAAAAGTGGGTACTAAATGTACTAAAATGAATCGGGACCATAAAAATTGCACGTAAATAGCGGAAAAACATGAATTCTGGGCATGTAAAAATGGGGGTTCACTGTATAAGATTTTCATAATAAAAATTATTAAAAGTAATTTACATACCGACGCATGCGTTTCCTTCAGATACTAGTTCGTAGTCGAGAGGACATTCACATTTGTAGCCCCCTTGCGTGTTTACGCATGTGCCATATAAACATGATTGCGGACTTTGGCATTCATCTACATCCGTACAGTTTCCACCGCTCTCTGTAAAACAAATATCAAATAAAATGGCGCTTATAAAAATATGAAATCGTAATTTTAATTATAAATAGAGAAATGAATCTGCTCAACTATAAAATAATATTTATATAGGAACCTACATAATGCTTATATATGTTGATGGGCCGCACACACAATGAAAAAATTAGAGGGAACGTTGCTTATGAAGACTCAGAAATACATGAAATTATAAACTTTTCGTATGCAAGGGATAGAGAAGGAACAAAAAGGCCGTACAAGTATTAAAAAATAAGTTATGTAACAAAATGAAATGTTTCATATTCATATCAATGCTGATTATCTTTAACAGCATACTTTTAATATAGTTAATATTTCAGTAGCAAAGAGACCCAGGCAAGCAGGTAAAATAAGATAAAACTAGAATTGAGGTGTGTATTTCCAAAGTGAACTAATTTCACTTCAACAAATTTGTAGCAAACGCCAAAAAACTGTTTATCGTGTCGATATTACATATTTTTTTGTTATATTCATTTGTTGTGTAAAGCAGTGCTCCGTAACCGGTGTGCCGTGAGCCGGATACAGGTGTGCAATGGTCAAATTCAATGTATTTGACATTTTACAATTTTTCATTATGTATTTAATACACAATGACACAATTTAGTATAGAATAAAAAATTTGCGTAATGTGGTTTGTACATACCACGGCAGCATCAAATTAGTCATGGAAGAAGAAAAATAACCCATATGCGCGTTGTTGAAGACTCATACGCATGCGTTATACTGCATTTACATTTAAAATACCTATATATTTTAGCTTTTGGTGGGCCGCGGAATTCTAGGAAGAATTCTGGTGTGTTGTAGGCGAGAAAAGGTTGCTGAGCACTGGCGTAAAATACAAATTGCAATATATATATATCAAAAAAAATATGTAATATCGACACCATAAACTGTTTTTTGGCATTTTGGCACAAATTTGTTGAAGTGGAATAGATTCACACGCCTCAATTCTCAAATATACTGAGGGAACACCAATAAACTCTTGCCCCTCGTCTGCCTCCAAAGAAGATGGGCAAATCGCACCATGAAAGACTGAATGTAAACTGCAGGGAGAAAGCTGGAGACAAAAAACTCAATAGATATTGACAACTTTACTTTTTAAGCCACCTGAAGTATTGAAAATAATGGAAAATTAAAATGTCCAAATTCGCCATCATCGTTGTCAATATTTACCGTCAACTTTATATCCATCGTTGCACTGACATTTGAACATTCCGAAAACATTTTCACATCTTCCATAGACGCACAAGTTGTTAAACATTTGACATTCGTTAATATCTGTAAGCAAAAATATAAATCTTTCACTGCTTGAATTATGATATATTGTATTTTTAAATTAAAGTAATATATCATTTGAGTACGGAGCTGTCACCAAATATTTATCAACTTCTTATAAAATATACGTATTAAAATACATATGATATAACAGTATGATTGAAATCTTAAATAGAATGCAACATATACTGTTGGCATCGCCTTACCAACACAGGACTGGTAATTTTTCTCGTCGGGATGCATGAACCCCATTTCGCAATCGCAAGTAAAGGCCCCTGGGGAGTTCAAACAGTGGCCGTTCTCGCATAAATTTGGATCATTTGAACATTCGTCTATATCTACACAGGAATATCTGAAAGCATATTTTGTTAATAGTTTTGATTTTAATTTTCAGCATTGAACAGAAGTGTCACAATATGTTACCATTTCAATATCTCTTACCCGCTTCCTTTAAACCCCGTGTCACAGGCGCACTTAAAAGATCCATCGTTGTTGATACATTGGGCATTCGGATGGCATCCTCCGTTATTTGTGAGGCATTCATTGATATCTAAGCAGTTGACACCGTTCCCTGTGAAACCGTCCTTACATCGGCACTGAAAAGACCCCTGCAATGTAAGAAAAAAGAAATTAGTATTATATAAAGTATTACCCGTAAAATAAAAACAAGTTCACCTTTTTTTTCGTTTTTGTCACTCATACATGTACATTACAGCTTTAAATTAGATTTCACTTGTGAATATGTCACTCGTGATGACTCAATGGGCAGTGTGCGCGAGGAGTGGCCAACTTCAAGTAGATTGTGATCTACTATCCAGTATCAAAACTGGTAGTGATCTGCCGCACATGGTATACTTACTACCCAATAGTTATTCTTCAACATCCATCAATGATTAACATAATTTATTAATAAAATAACCCAAACAACGTTAAAAATATTGACATTTTCATCACGCAGAACACCAATAAACTGTTTTCAAACTGTGAGAGGAAACCGGGCAGAAAAGAAATACAATAGTAATGGTCAATACTTTTCCTTCAAAATAATATATCATATTAATTAAACAAACATACTTGTCAGTTTTAATCGAGTTGTCAAATAAGGAGAAGAATTTGAGTATAATTTAATAAAGTACTAATTTGCATCAAATAAATATAAAATGCCATACAGGTAAATTAATACAGTCAGCAAACTGGTTGCAGTTGTGAGTTCCGAGGAAACATTCATCGTCGTCGCTGCACTCAGGACCTTCCTCCGGTTTGACAGAATAGCCATCTTCACAGCGACAGACAAAACTTCCGACGGTATTGGAACAGTCACCGTTACCGCAGATGTCCACTTTCGTTGCACATTCGTCCACATCTACGGGGAAAAGAAATAAAATTATTAAAACAGCTCTACAATTCCAATATAATTTATAATCTATTTTCAATTTGAAGTGGTTTTTATATCTGCGCATCCAAAACAAAGCACATAACTAATTTAAGATTACTGTAAACATTTTCGATTTGATTAGTAACCAAAATATAAAGGTAAGTTCGACAAACGAACCCCATACATAGAGAGATGATTGTAGTCAGCCGGTTGCAGTGGCCTCTGGAGACTTTTCCTGTGTTTACTTGTCAAAATACTGAAACCTTTCACGCCAAATTAGACTCAGTTGATCAAATTTTCTCATGTTCTATTGTCATTTGTCAGCTTTACCATATATGTCAAACATAATCGCAAAATAAATCACTGCTATCTTGCATCTATGTTTTATTATGATCTACCTCAAATGCTAAATACTAACCAAATACCAAAGTAATATCAAGATGAAAACACATGACATAATAAAGAACGACATTTACAATAAATAGCCCATCACCATCTTAATCTATACCATAATCTTTTCGCTTTAACATCTTCTTTTCTTTCAGATGTATTAATAAAAACATGTGATTATAAGTTATTTCAGTACATAAATGAACTGATGGTTCAACTATTTTTTTTTACTAAAGCTTAAACATTATTTGTCATATTGATAATAATTTTTCTTAACTTATGTTATTACGTAGGAACTTATGCTCTTTACCTAAAATTACATAATAAAAAAATAGTTGTCAGAATAACCGAAACAAATTCCACAATAGTAATTTTGTTTTTAAATACATCATTATAAAAATTAGTATGTAGAACATTTCCAATTATCAAATATAAACTATAGAACACCTGTTTTCGGTCCACCATTTCAGGTACATAAATCAAAAGCTGTCAATAAAAACTGTGTATCAAATATTACCAATAACACTTACCAAAATTTAAAAAAATACATTATTCATACCTATACAAGTGGTAGAATCCGTATTTGGAAGCAATCCTTCCCCGCATTGGCAGGCATGTCCACCTTGTCTGTTGATACAACGCCCTCCCCCACAGATGCGCGGGCTGTCTACGCACTCATTAATATCTACACACGTACGACCGTCAAGTTGCAGAGCAAACCCGGGACTAGAAAATTAAATAGCACATTTATTAAATTCTATTAGATAATTTAGAAAATTTTCATATCACTCGGGAAAATTTAGGATTGAACTCGCATACACGAACTGGGAAAAATTATCTTTTTCCATCACAAAATAAAAATTACTTTCAAATTTCCTAACAGGGTCAGGAGAGGAAAATATTTAGTCTTATAAATGAGTAGTACTCTTCTACATACCGGCATGCGCAGGAGTAGCTTCCAGGCGTATTGATGCATTCACCGTCGCAGTTGGTATGACTTTCTTCACATTCGTCAATATCTGAGAACACAATAATTTATAGTATTAAAACGAAGTTTTGAAGTTGGTAACTTAATACCCTATTTCCAGCAAAAGAAAACATAGTTTGTCAGCTATCTCAAACTTATTAAAGATGTTTATTATATTCAAATGCCTTATGAATATTTGTTGATAAAAAATATATATAAAATTATAAACAATATAATAGTTAGGGTTAGTTGATAAAGTCATTAGCGCATAATGAGGAATCAATGTTCCCCAGAGACAATGTGTTAAAAATGTCAATTGTAGTTTAAAATATAAAATATAACACAAATTTGTTTCCTGAAAAAATCTATATCGACAGTGTTTAGGTAAAAGGGAGTAACCTCACAGTAAGTTTACAGGAGGCACAAAAAACGTGTTTTAATGATTTTTAGTCAAAGTCACAACACAAACTTGAAGTGCATGGTGACCAATAAATTGGTATTTCATTTTCCTGATCTGATAATTAAAAAAGTTATTAAAGAAAAATCATTTAAATTGACGTTTAATGTTTTTTTCTTTTCCATACAAACTTATTTAAAGCTATCTATGTGTAAAGCTGAATTTCGATAATAATTCGCCATTTTTGGCTTAATTCCTTTTGACAGAATGTGTATTTAGCTGTGTACATTATCAAATATAAGCACTTTTCAAAAAACTGAGGGCTAAACCGTTTTATCTAAACAGGGTCGATATGGTCTTACGCAACTAGTAAAAAGCACTTTTCAAAAAACGGAGAGTTACGCCCTTTTACCTAAACAGAGCGATATGATTAAGACATTTATTTGAACTCGATTCTATTCAAATTTTACTTAAATGAAATCAGCTGAATGAAAATTATTTGTTGGAAAACATAAATATTGTGCCAAAATTAAATTTGCATCTATAAAATATATATTTACCATATTTATTAATCCAACAGGAACATTAATGAATATTTACCATCAAACTCATAGAAAAGAAAGAGAAAATGTAGTTTAGAGCAAAAACAGTTTTAATTGCTTGATTGTAATGAATTCGTAATATTTCTTACCTTTACAATGCGATTTAAAATCGGTTTGAGTGTATCCGTCATCACAAACGCATTGATACGTCCCCATCATATTTTCGCAGGCTCCGTTGGAACATATTCCGCTGGTCCTCGAGCACTCGTCGATATCTTTGCAGGACTTCTTGTCAGGAGCCAGCTCGTGACCGGGAGGGCAGTCGCACTTGAAGGAGCCCTGGGTGTTGATACATCGACCTCCGCGGCACAGCCCAGGAGTCTCATTGCATTCATTAATATCTGAAAACAGAATGTTTCGCTACTGAGCTAAAATGTGACTTCTTTGAAGAGCCATCTACACTAGTTAATTATAATCGCTTAATGCAATCTTATCACAATGAGTTTATCAACATTAATGAGTTATTTGTAACAGTTTCCATATTTGACCGGAAATTTTATAGGTGATTCAAAAGTCTGTTATATCGAGGTTATTCTGTATTTCAGCAACTGATGATTTGATACTACATTGACATGTTTTAAAACCAATATTATGAGTCAAAGGCAGAACATTAAAAATTTTCACATAAATTTACGTTTCAGTATGTCAATTTAAAGAATATAATACTATTGGAAAGTAAAAAATGTATGAGAATCTTTAATATTGAAAACTATTATAATCTTTAAACAGTTATCTGGTTGATTATTATATACAAAAAGTTATGCTCAGTCCCTTACCCATGCAAACTTTCATCATATTATTGCTAGTGTAGCCATCAAAGCAATCGCATTGGAAACTTCCTTCAGTGTTACGGCACGTACCATTTCCACAAACTTCGTGTACTATTTCACATTCATTGATATCTGTCAAATAAAGCAGTTTTATAAAAGACGTTCAGTATTTAATCTATTCCCATTACTTTTTGACGAGATTATTGAAAAATATTGCAAAAATATTCCACTTCAATAAATTTGTGGCGAATATTTTTTTGTTATATCCACTTGTAGTGTAAAATACCATTTGCAACGTAGATAACAAAAAATATGTAATATCGATACTGTAAACAGTTTTTTGGCGTTCGCCACAAATTTTTTGACATGGAAAAAGTTCACTTTGGAAATACACGACTCAATAATAAAAATAAACAACAAATTTCTTAATTTTGGTGTGTTTCTTAACACGCCTCCAGCCAAATCAGCACAATTTACGTGCTATCACACTTTTGTAAAAAGCGAATTTCATGTACAAGTGCCTTGTAAATATTTATTGATAAAAAAATAAGAAATATTAAAAAATCCGTAAGAGTTATGAGCAACTGATAAAGTCAATAACACGTGACTCAAAAATTTACATTCCCTGAAGAATGTGTTAATTACATATATATTTTCAAAATGAATTTACTAGATGATTCTGTTTGGATGATATGTAACCCCATATTGGTTACCAGCGACGGCTCGTCTTTAGAAGCCACAGGGCCCAAACCCTATCTATATATGTGTAACTGGCGAAAGAACTATAATTAAAAAAATATATATTTGCTGTAATTATATTTGTTTCAACACGTTTTTTTGTTTAATATAAGAAATTACTATATTATTTTATGGTGACATTGTAAAATACGACTTATTGTAGGATATTAGCCTGTCATTACCAAGCCCCTTTTTGTATGTGTAAATTATAGAGCTTATGCGGTCACGTAGTTCAGTGTTGTGTTAATGTATCAAGCATGACACTCCTTTATGGGTCCTTACGAGTGTATCCTGTGACTACAAGAATATCATACAAACGTATGCTGTACAAAATTTATTGAAAGAAAATTACCCTAATGTCTATTATGTTCATTGTTATGTATATCAGCTGTTTTTAAACCGAATAAGAACATTTTTTTTCTACTTTTACTGGATTTTGCATGTTCTTTTCATCATTTACAAAACAAAATGACTTTCTTTGCAAAATTAGTCGAAAATAAGTACCGGGAGTTTGTTTAATAATTATGGTAGAATTTTCATTTCAAGGTGGGGAATTGTATGAAGAAGAATGAAATAGAGATTTTAGAATATTTTACAAAAAAATTTCTCATTTCCAAGAATTTCAACAACACAAAATATTGAATGCTTTAGCTATACTATCGGTACATAAGGATTATTTACAATAAATCCAACATTTTAAAAAAAAAGCCGTTGAAAAATTTACGCATATGAAGCAAAGAGGAGAATATTTATACAAATGAATAATAATTAAATGTTTCAATCAAAAAATCCATATGCTAAGTGAAAAGTGTTGTGCATCTGATGAGAAATACTGATGGTTTCCTTTCTTTGATACAGAAATAACTTTTTTAACATTTTTCTTTTTTTTATGTTTGATTTTCGTCTTTACCAGTATTTTATATATTTCTTGGTTTAAAATTGTCTATTTTAATTTGTAATTATTATTGGGTTTTTATAGTATGTTTTCAGTGTGTGTCAATATTCTTTTTTTTAAACCATATCCGCTCCGAAACGATGCATATGGATCTTCACAACGTGAAGATTGTTTTGACAGTTTTTTTACGAGTTATAATTTTTAATTATTAGCTCAACCGTTTCTGGTTCGTATCCTGGTTACAATACAAATAAATAAACATTTGAAAATTTTTGTAACCAGCCCGGACTTGAACCCGGGATTCCCGCTTGATAGGCGTGCGCGTTACCAGCTAGTCTAATGGGGACGATAAGATAATTTATACTCTATATTTAAATATAATCGGCAATTAAATTTATACTTCCTTCCTTATAGTGAAAATGAATTGAAAGACATACATAGATTTACTGATTGAGGTATTGAAATATTAAAATCTATCTTATTACAGTTAATTCATATTTAATTATAGTCTGAAGGTGATAAAGAAACAGACCATGCAACCTCTCATCACATCCGAAGAGAAGACGAGATATTCTTGGCTTTGCCATGTATTGAGAATGGTTGAACTGCATTTCAATCGAACATGCCTCTTCTTCAAGTCAACCGGATTCCGTTGTCCCGAAAGGCCGCTGAACACCATGTATAGGATATATTCGGCGAAGTTACAGGAAACTGGCATAATATGGGAGAATGTAAGAAGACCGGCCAGCGGTAGGGATTCATTTAGGCAACATACTGTGTCCATATGCTCTGGCCAAGGGCATGACATAGTTAATAAGAATTATTTTTCACTTGGCCTGTTTAAAAAATGCTTGTTAACCGCTGGCTAAGAAGATATGGAATATATTGAGTTCCCATTTTGATTAATAGAAGTTTTAAAGAGACATATGTATTATTAAAAGCAACCCATTCACAAAAAATTCAAAGAGATAAATTAGCGTCTTTGTACAGACTATTATTATATGTTCTGTGGTACTGACTGTGTATTAAAATCAACGAAAACCTGTTTTCCCAAAAACTTATGAAGCCAACTGAGCCTGTTTTTTGTAGTATGTATTTTTATTGTTAAAAAGAGATATTATAAAAGTATTAGGGCAATTTTGTGCAAAACAAAGTGTTTATTCTACTAAAAAGAGCAGTATTTATTTTTTTATTGGTAAATGATTTATGATTTTTTTAATAGGAACAGTCTGATTTTTTTCATGGTTTTTAGTATTGTAGATAGCTGCATACTGCATAACTACGCTCAATTTATATGCTACGCTTTCAATAGACTAGCCCAATTTACGACGTTATTATTTTCACTTTAATTTTTGTAGTATGAATAAGTATACTATCACGTTACAAACAACATTAAATAACCTTAAAAGAAACTATTATATAGCTCCCAAAATTAATACAATAACATGTCATTTGGCGCTTCCTCAATTAACGCTGTTTTGATGTAACGAAGTCTACTGAAACCATAAAAATGTTCAAAATTTAAACTCTGTGGTATGAGATGCCCTGTGCACCCGACGAACTGACGCTTTAATCAACTTAGTAGTATAGGTTCAAGTTTGACAAATCAGTTTAGGAGTACGCGCCAAATTACTCTCAATAAAATGCTGCAAATTTTCAAAAAATCTTTAAAGGAACAACAATAATATCTCAATTTATGCTGGTTTGTAGTATGTTAAATTGTATAAAATACGAATTATTGTCTTTTATTATTGCTGATTTGACACAACATGGTCAGTTTGAAGCTTGAAAAAGCTCAAATTTTATATGTATTCAAATTACTGCGGCCTTTCATTAATTGTATATACTACGATTATTTCCAAATACAAAATAATAACGAAGATTTGACAATTTGTCGTAGTTTTCTTAATTTACTTTTTGTTCAAATGACTTTGTTTAACGCTGTTTCATTAAGCACTTTTGTCATTTAGAAAAGCATTCTAAGAGTTTAACGAGTTTACTCCTGATAACAAATCATCTTTAATGCGTAAAACGATATTTATATGTACAATAATACTTAACTAAAAATGAAATTATTGAAGTATGAATAATATAAGCGTTATGTTTCTACGTCACTGGGCGAGGCTCTGACGTCGTTGTTTATTCAAAAGTTCGCAGGGCTTAAGTCATCTTGCGAAACTTTACGTTCAAATAGAGCCAGGGCGCGCCGCGTCGGGAATACTACGAAATTCAAAATTTACTAAAATTTGAATAAAGTGGCGTACTTAGATTATGGGTGGAAATATGTTGCGAGGAAAACTTTAAAACCTCGCCTGATGGAATTATTGCGGCTTCAATGTTATGAAAACTAATTTTAAGGCGAACAATAAAAACAAAAATACGCTTGCATTATTAATAAAAATGAATTGTCGAGTTTTAACTTACCGGCAGGCCAATATAAACCTCACAATTAAACTTAAAGTTTTCAATAGAATATTATTTTTAATGGTCGTAAGGTTATTGTAGTCGAAAATTTAAATATTTAACAAAACAAGGATTGCAAAGCAAAGTTTTTATTACATTAATGTGTTCATTGAAAATAAAATTGATTAACTATAATTGTTATTAAAGAAAGCTTTACACTGTGCCGTCTTATGTTTCGTTTCATGTAATATAAACAATAACCTATTTCCACAACATATTACATATTCGATCAGATAAAAATACGATGTAATCTCGATAACTCGAACCTCACTATGTCGAAATCCTCAGTAAGACGAAAAAAAATGCCATTCCCTTCCGCTGAAGCCCTAACTATGCGTTATATCGAATTATTTAGACTTTGTAACTCGAACAAAATGTTATTTCCTTATTAGGTATTGATGGTACATATTTATAATCTATAACTCGAATTAAAAAAAGCAGACTCCGTAAGTCAAAATTAGTAAAATATAATGAGGTCTTACTTGAAATTCTTCGAACTCCGCAATAAAATCTAAAAGGAATGTTTGGTGCTTTTGTTTTTTTTTCCAGTGTAAAGGGCTTTGTTGTAAATGCGAATATACCGCCCTGGTTAGGTAAACAATCAATATAACACTAACTGACGCTAAAATAATTGACATAGTTAATCAAAATGATGTTGATGATACTGATTCAGCAGATTTTGAACCATTGATATAAATAAACGAGCCAGAGCAGCAATTAACACGCTACGAACGTTGAAAGATGTAATGATATCGATGATGATGTATTCGGTTCATTGTTTGAATTTGAAAAAATAATTGATAAAAAATCTACAGATTCCTTAAATCAAAAGAAAATAAGATTTTTTTTGTAGTTGTTTGTACAGTTTACTTCACTAATAATCTGTTTCAATAAATATGAATAATAAAACTTAATCGAATTTTTATTCCACTATGACTCTACAACTCGAAAAGTATACGTAAAAATTACGCCTTGCTAAGTCGAAATTTGAGCAATTAAATCCTTTGTTTCTCAAAATTCTTGTCAATTTGAAAACTCATTAACTCGAATTTTTTAGCATTTCCCTTAAAATTTGAGTTATCGAGATTCCACTGTAGATTAAAGTAACCTTTTACCGCTAAAACGCCAGTTTTTTCTAATACATATTTCATAAAAATTACTAAAGGTGTGCCATGTTATACACAGTCGACGTTAAACGACTGTTGCAACTTTTCTTGGTATTTGATGGAAAGTAAAATAAGATATATATGTATATATCTTTGTCGTCATCTAGTCTCGCTGGTTGGTAGCGCGTACGCCTATCAAGCGGGGATC
>JAPMAG010000080.1:0-20040 GCA_036584685.1 Rhyacophila sp. Rhy_31_5 | reverse complement strand
CTTAGGAAGCATTCTTAGATGACAAAACGCTAAATTTTACAGCATTAAAAGAAGTCATTTTAACACTTTGTTAATAGGAAAATCAACGACAAAAGACAGTCTTCGTTGATTGGTTCGTGTTCGGAAATAATCGAAGGTATTATAATAAATCAATAAAATGCTGCAATAATTTGAGTAAGCGTAAATTTAGAGCATTTTTGTTTTTGACTTGGAGCAGGCTGTGTCGATATCGGATCAGCATTAATCGAGGAATCGCAAAACGAGGTCTTACTGCACAAGTGTATCGATGAATTTAAAATTGTTTTAATACCTCATTTAATTGATGAAATATATACTTGGAATTGCAGTGTTCATTTAAATATATTTACCATAGTCGATGAAAAAATTGCGAGTATGGATGAAACGAGGTTTATTATATTTAGCCTTCTAAAAATTTTCTGAGTACAATTTGGTTAATATTTGTAAGTATATCGTTAAAACAGCTGATCATTGTGAGACTGCCGATCGATAAAAGAAAGTACTTACTATATTCAGGAGCACGGGGGTGGATGGCCGCGCCGTGTTTGCCATAGACCTCCTGGTCCTCCCTGCCGCCCTGGCAGCGCGATGCTTTACGGGTGTCATAATCAATCATCGTGCCGCGCCGGCTCTCACCCTACGTTGACCCTAAAAACTGAATAACCACACACACCACCATGGCCAGAGTTGGGCGATCAATAATTTTGAAATGCCCAAGTATTTTTGGGGCATTTTGTTATTGTTTATTTTTGTGCGTTGTGCAATTCGATGTTGATCGATAATGCAATGAATGCGTTTGCCTTAAATCGATTTCAAAAAAAGAATCATTCATTCGTTAAGTATCTGTATTCTGCTTTCGAAACATGCGTGCCTGATACATTTTACTCATAATATTATTAAATTTTAATATTATTTCTATGAAAAATATAAACAATTAATTTTATTATACACATTTTTTTCACTATTGTTAATTAAAATTCGATTGTTCTTCATATTTTTTATACAAATAGTGCCGTATGAAACATATTTTGGTTGCTATTTTCTTTCACAAATCTTTACTGTACGTAATTTATTTTTTATCATGGTAAATATTGACTCCCTATAATTAGTGCAAGCGTCCATTTTCAAAGAAAATATTTTTTTTTACTAATAGCAGTTTCATTAGAAAAATATATATATTAAGAGTGTTTCTAAGCAAACGCATGTTATCCATTGAGGACATTTTGTAATATCCTATTGCTTTTATTAATCTAGAAACTGGATATCGACAACAAATACTTTAGTATTATTATCTCATTAGTTGGATAAATTCAAAATTGTTTTTTACATCGTTTCGGATGCTTAAGTGAACTACTTTAATTCTGTTAATAAAAGGATATGCTCGACATACCAAAATTAGTCAAATACGAAAAACGTGTATGATATAAATTATTTTATATCACGAAAAATCACAATCCAGTCTGGCTGTTTACACTGTTGAAAAAAAGTTATATTGCATCTCATCCATAAACAGTTATAGAAAATCATATTTACTATATACGCAAGTCCAGCAATAATATTTATTGTGCTGTCATTTTGTACTCTATTTTCAATAATTTGTATATTTTAATAAACTAATGTATGGTTTATTTTTGTTTAGTCATACAATCGAGCATGCAAATGCAATCAAGGAAACATCAAAAGATTTTAAAATTCGTTATGCATGTCAATATTGACGGATTAAAAAAAATGGTTATTTTTTTACACTCAATTAACATTCAACTTTTAAAAAAAATCTTGTAACTTGTTTTTTGTTGACAATATTTTATGATACAGGACATTATTTTAAAAGTAAAAAATATTCACACGAGTTGACTGCATGTCAATTTATTTTGTCTAAGAAAAAAATAATACAAAAATAAAATGATTATTTAGGAAAAGGATGAATTATATTGGGTGAATTTGCGACGGACTGTACCTCCGATGCCACCCATAATTCTATACCTCGTCTATCATTCACGGTTCCCTGACCTAACGTGCTTATTCCAACTATAATATAGTACATCGGACAAATATACTACATATAATGTATGCTGTATTTATGCTACATCTATTAAGTCAACTGTCTTGCCTTTCTTGGTTTCCTATATATATTTATAATGTATAAACTTTTTGTTAAACATAAACATTCTCTGATCCACTCACATGGACATAGTTGTAAATTAAGACAAAAATCTTAAGTTGTAGAGCCAGCGTCACTATAAACATATAAGACGCTTTATTATTTCACGGAAGGATTGTGAGGATACCAAAAACCGCCTACATTCTCACCTTTAAAACACTCGGGTCTTTTCAATAAAAACAGGACAGGAATTGAAGGCTGCCGACATGATAAAGGGATATATTTAAAGATAATAATCATACCATGTTTACTTTTGGGAAATGCTTCGAGTATCAGGAGCCCAGTAGGTACACGGAGATCGATTAATTGCGCCATGTTTTTTTTTCTAAGCGCCCAAATATTGCCACGTCATCGGAATTGATGGCTTGATGGTTTTGTTATAACTTTTTTAAAAGCCATCATCCTATATAAAAGTGGTCGATGGAATTCTCAGTCGTTGAATGCTGAAAGCCTGGGAGAGATTGGAATCTAAGAGATTTACATCAATAATACGAATTCAAAATTCGAATCCATTGTCAATGGGTTTTGTCGCACATTTCGATACATTAGTGCTGTGGCTTTATAAAATGAAGACCTACTTTTATGTATGTGCGCCTGATGCTCCAAACTAAAGACATATATTATTTTTTATATAATATGTTAATATTTGCATCAATTTTGAATATTTTTTATTAGAAATATAAATTATTATTAAAATGCACCCATTCTTTATAATATAGAATGCGGCAGAATCGATTAAGCAGTTTTGAAGAATTATAAAAAGTAATGGAGGTTTATAAAGTAAAAATGTTTTTATTTTAAGAAGTAAGCAGTACATACCATTTACAGTTGTTAGATTTAGAAAATTGTGTGTTGGACTGTTGGAGATGATTTCTTAAGTTTTGTACAGGTCGTTCGCCAATATCGCGTAGTATGGTGTTAAATTCTTCAATAATCCGCTCCCTGTAATAGGGTGTGAGGGCGACGTTTAAACACATAGTGTCTCTTTTTTTGTACGTTACCGGTTTCTTCCAACTGCTTAAACCAAAACTAAATAGTGTACCCATTAGGAATGACATTGTTCCGCGGAACGTTGAACTGTCGCTGAAAAGCACTTTACATTGTGGTCACAGATCGATTGTTTTCAAAAATACCCACGCAAGGCAAAGCCGCGATGTGCTACGATCAAATTCATGTTGGCTACTGAAGTAGGGTCACCGATGGAACAGAAGAAGACCACCAAATCCACCGCCCAAGCATTGATTGCTCCTAAACGTCTAATTGGTTCTGCCGCAATCCGTATTACTCTCATGTTAGTCAAGTGATAGTTATACAATTGTTGAACAGTACACTTTTAATTTGAATAAAGACCATTTCACACCATTGTCAATATATCATTTAATGGCCATACTATCATTTTACTTTTTGGAATCGGAAGTATTTATTGATATATTGTATTTTATAATGACATTTTTCCATGTAAGTGCTGGCTAAGTTTATATGATTCACTATAAAGAAATACACGAATTTATTGCATTTTCATAAAAGTATTTTAAAATTAAAATGGCGAAATAGATATACAGAATAATGAAAGTGGTTCAAAATTGGCAAATTTATTATCTTACTAGTGAAAGTTAAAACGGTTTCTTATAAAATAAGGCAATAAAATTTATCAAAAACAAAATATTATTACGATTGTGTAACACAAAAACATATTATCTATCATTTGGCTCTTTAGTAACTTTCAGTTTAATTCTAGGCTAACGTAACTGGTTGTAAGTAATAAAATTAACATTTTAGTAGACTTTTGACACCTCTGCTATCCTAATACTTATTATTATCGAGTCCACGACGAACAAGAATATTGTGAAAATGGATTTTGAATTCAACCGGTCATCTACTAAGCCTATCGTATATGGGCATAGCCAGATTAGGATAAGCAGTACGTAAGGCAAGTACAATGTTCTGAATAACCCACTGGTATTATTTGTATATTATTTTACATACACAACACAAACGTGTTTATTTTAAATGTTTTGCATATGAACGTCACATATTTTTATATATTATAGAAACGACACAGATAATTATAAAACTGGGATTCAATATTTATAAAATGTTATCAATTTTGCGGCATTACTGTGAATGTACCATACATATATCTCTACATATTAGAGCGGTGACAGATTTAGCCTCATTGAATAAATAGTTAAACATATGCAGTTCAAACTCACATAAAATATGCATGCTTATTTAATGAAGCAGTATCCTGCGGCAGAGCTATTCAAATAGTGGCTCGCAGTCAACAACGTAACATAACTGTTAATACTCGTATGAACTGGTCCGCGAATCTAAAAGGATTACTGCTCCCCGTTGAAAACAATTGCAAATGCTATTTTTTAGATGATTTATATAGTATTTAGTAAATTTGTCTATTTTTTATAATATATAAAGAATAACTATCATGCGTAATACAAAAACTAGATATTGTATAAAGCCCTTTACATCGGGTACATTTCAATCTTGTCAGCCAGTCGTGCACAGTAAATTTTACGGAAAAAATATTGAATTTCCTCTATAAAGTAATGGTTTACATTACTTACAGCGTGTATGAATGTTGCGTAAAGTTTTAAGTGATATTTTTACCTCTGGCATCTCGTATATACTTGTACAAGTATTTACTGGGTTTTATTTCGTCGTTATACTGGCAAAAAGTGACAAGTAAAAAATGACTGTTTTGAGAAAAATGACTTTTCAATTTGTGTCTCATACATATGAGTACATTAACGATGATACTCGTATGTTAGGGCAACTGGAACTGTAAGTTTTGTTACCGTTTTTTTTTCAGAATTAGAATATATCAAGAAACATTTAATCTGACCAGCCAAATAATCCATAGTCAGTTTAATGTGTTTTAGCAGTAATAAAATATACAATATCAACATAAGAGTAATATTACAGACAAAGTATAAGGAATATGGCTAAGCCTGTTTTACCAGATAAAAGAGCGTGCGAAAATTTACGAGTAACAAACTGCATCGTCAGGTCAAGACGGTAATTTTCAACTTATCACCTTTTGCCAATATACCGACGATTTGGTTTATCCGGTATTTAAAATAAAATATTTCTCACATGCTAGCAACGTACTCGTATGTTTGTTTATCTTTGTATTTAATTGAAATATTTTAGCCTGTATTTATTACCTCATCAAAAGAATGATAGTCGCCCAATGTACTTTTTTAACAATATATCATCTTTAAAATAAATTTAAATGATGCCGACACTTAGAATGAAAAATTACGAATATCAATTAAATACGTTAACATGAATATAAAATGTTATTTGGATTTTTAATTGAATCATTGTATAATATATAGTAACACTACCTAAAGCACCTCCCCACTGAGAGAAAGTTTCTTTTTATATATGTGTTTCATTGAATGTTTAACTGATTTCTATAATATATTGTTATTGATGCAGAAAACTGGTTTTAATATGAAGCCTAAACAAGCCTACGAAAAAAAAACCTGCTCATTTGAATAGTAAGATAAACCGTAAAACTTTGTTTTACGTTTTATCTATTCTGCAATAGTAGTATCATTACTTAGCAAGATTAGAAATATCGGATTTGTTTAGAAATATTACTTTGCACTGTTACTAGGTACGTAACTCAACTAAAAAGAAGAATGAAAACAACTTTGCTAAAAGTTCGAGTACCGAATATTAAAAATATCTACAAATATACATAGAAGAAAAAATTACAGTAAATTCATTTTTCAACTTCCATTATAAAATATTGAGGCCTCCCAGGTATAACTTGTTAATCCAAAACGTCAATGCATTTTGCATGTAGCGTCCAGAAAGTCCGTATGCGGGTGGAAAACCCGTAATTTAAATGTCCATAATGCTTTCTTTATCGGCTACCAGGGTATTTGGTTGTAGCATATCATCATTCTAATGAGATCAGCGCCCCAGTTCTAATACAAAAGTTGATTTGTTCATGTTACCTTATACACAGATATCAATTAATGAAAAAATCTTTCAAATGACAGAATAGTATAACAAACAATTTATAACAAATAATTATAATAAAATCGTTTTGTAGAAAGGCGAAATATTAATTATAAACCTTTCTATTTTTCTGAACTATTTTTTCAATCAAAAGCCTATTCTATGGCACTAGTTACCTCCAGTTGAACGAAAACACACGTTGAGCCGTAAGGAAAGTTATTGAGTTGTATAATAAAATATTTCACGTATTATTTATAACTAATTACATACAAAAAAAACTACGAGTATATTTAAACCAATGTCAATATAAAGTGTATATTCTTGTTGCTTCATAATGACTTTAGACCTCTAGACTTTGTATAGTGTCAATGGATAAAAATGTTTTATTGTACATAGTATGGTGTTGTTAAAACCAAAGTCTAACGATGATCTTCGTTTCTTTTCCAGTATGATGATGGCCTTCACGGCGGCTATATGGAGTCAGGTCCTGGAGGAATGTACGAACCGCACAGAGCGGGGATGTCGCTGGGCGCGCACCACGTGCCCCCCCACGTGGCGCACCCCGCAGCGGCCATGCACTACCCCCCCGCCGCTAACCACGTGTCGCCGGTGCCGAACCACGTGATGGCGGCAGAGCCCCACGTGCACAAGCGCGACAAAGATGCCATTTACGGGTGAGTCGGATGGGTAATGTTCTTCTTCCTGAAAAGTCCTTAAAATATTGTACAACTTGTTTCCTACCTTGGATAAAAAGAAAACAATCCTTTAAGAAATGATCTATTTGTTCCTCTTCTAGAATTTGGGTTTTAAGGACGACAATTGCTGCTTATAAAAATATAACAGATACCGATTTCAAGTACACCATATACAAAGGACATTTTACTTTGTTTTTTTAAAGATGTAGCAGAATCCATCACGAACCTTACATTTTTTAAATCACTATGAAATATAAGTTTTTTGTATTTTACAGTCTAACTCAAACTAGAAAAAGATATTTATTCCGTTGCCTAACAAAATGTTGCTGTGAAACATGTTGCAGCTATCAAATTCTAAGATGTCCTTTACGTAATGTTTTATAATTATATGATTTAAGAAGGGAAGGCTCTATCTGTTATACTAGGCCGCCTTCGTCTCTTCACTTTAGAGTAGTGGTTGATGAAATACTTAAAAAACATTCCTATATTATACGTACGTTCATAAAATCATATCCAATATCATGAGCAAACATACATACACGGGGATATAATTAATTAGTGGATACCGTGACCACGAATAAGGTTTATATATGTCTTCTACTGTTGTGTACGTATTTTTTTATAAACGTAACTCTTACTCAAATCTTAAAGGAAATGATATTGCTGAAACATGATAACGAATTTTAGTAAACTTTTTGTTATCATTAAATTAGCGAAAGTAAATATAAAAACCATTTTTATCGTGTTGTTTTTATTTTCAGTCACCCCCTGTTCCCTCTGCTTGCCCTGATCTTCGAAAAGTGCGAGTTAGCCACATGCACGCCTCGAGACCCAGGGGTGGCCGGAGGAGACGTGTGCTCCTCGGAGTCCTTCAATGAAGACATCGCAGTATTCAGTAAACAGGTCAGTCTGATTTTCCTTAACTCGTGCGATTCCTTATAAAAGTTATGTGCGCCTGATACACATGCTACTGTATATTGTACTTTATTTTTGAGTAGTGACGTAATTGTCGTATCTTCGAGGTGCGTTTTATCAGTTATGAAGGATTTTCATTGCCTAAAATGACAGTTTTAATTACGTATATTATCGTAATCGAAAATATTGAATATCTTTCAAGTGCTTACTTTATCTGATAGGCCATCGGTCCAAGTCTTAGTTATATCAAAGCTAATGCTTTCAGAAGTCAGGAAACTTTTTTTCTGCCAAATATAATTTATAAATAGCAAAATACACCGATTTCACGATGAGACCGGTACAACATTCCTTAATTTAACGATCTCTTTTTAGGAGTACGCCATAGCGTCAAATGAATGTGAATCGGACATGCAAATAATTCAGAAATGTACCACGCCAATCACTGAATCATAAGTGTTTACATATAATATTATCGATATGTATGAATAATTGTTTAGTCTGCACCATTTCATATTTCTCTCTAAGTACCGCAGTGTAGTGAGCATTGTAATAAGAGTTTGTCAGATTCATTTACTTAATGCTTAGCATATATTGTACATTAAAATACAGTATCCATCCATATAATATATTGTACATAAAAGTACAATATAATATGCTAGGCACTCAAATCATAATTTGAACTACAAATGTAAAATTCGTCACATCTTTAAAAAAGACTTTCTTACTACAAGGTCAGTGGTCTTCAAACATTTTCGACTCACAGAACTTACAACTATAAGGGTTTTTTGGGAAAGCCTATCTCATCCGTAGAAAAATTTATCTTAAAATAATATTTAAAGTAGGTCAACATGTTATAAGTACTTTATGTAAAGATAACTCCAGATTTCACCTACCCTTGCATTATAGTTAGTGACAGGGGTGTGCTTGTAGTTTTTTTAAAACATATTGTCGAAGTCTAGCTCTATTATCTCGTTCAGCAGTTGCATTTTACATTCTGCATTTAATCTGTTCTATATTTTGTCTTTATCGTTGCTGACTAATTTTAAAATATAACTTAATGTATCTTTATATTTTAGTTAATAAATACTAGACAACTAGTATAAGTTATTTATAAATATATTTTTACAATTTTAATTTTGGCTCGCTGAGCACAGTTTGAAGACCACTGTACTAGATTATAAAAATAATCGACACGTTTTTAGATCAATATAATATATATGTATTTTGTTGAATCTGTTTGATAAATAAAAGAAATTTGTAATGATAAAAGTAATAAACAAGTTTGAGACATTTCACAGTGGCAATTCCTAAAATTAACATTTACAATCCGATTCCGGCTCTTGGGCCGCGAGTCTCGTGACACTGTCTTAATCACAGCTAGATTTTGTCAAAAAACACACATTTAGTGCAAACGATAAACGAATAATAGCATGTTGTGTTTATTTGCGCTTAGATAACAAAAAATCTAGTAAATAAATAGTATCTTGTTTGTTTAGGGGGGATCCTGTAAATAAAATGAACTATATTGTAATATTTCGATTATCTTGAAATACTGATAAAAACTGGTATCTGTACCTTGTAAATTTTATGATTATTGTGTTATACACGAAATAACATACTCGATAAAAAAGCTTTAATATAAGATAATTGTAATAATCACTCTTTTTAGTATTTCATAATATAAGCGTTATTGAATTAATTTTATTATCAATAAAACAAAATCTCTTTTTTATTTCATTTTTTGCTCATGTTTGATTTAAATAGGGAGTCATAATATCGTGGAAACACTACAGTATACAAAATGACGTATTAATCCATACTGAATGATAAATCGATTATTAATCCTATCTTATCATTCAAAAATGAATTTATATATTTATTAATTTTGACTGACTTACGTCATACTGCCGAGGTCATACAGCCTAAACATTGGGCCGTTTTGTAGACGTTAGGTGTATTTAAAATTTCTTCAAAAATACATATAATGATTGTGCATACAATACGAACAACATAGTTTCGCATAATACCGCATTAATTTTTTTTATTTATGGTTTTATTGATATATTAGCTATAAAGCATTACAAAAATTATGTGACATTTTGGCATTCAGATGACAGAAGGAATCATCTGTCAACTTCAAGAATGTTCAGGAGAGCAAATGAAAGATTTTAATTTAGCTTAGCAAACAAAATTTTCGAGTGTTATAAACAAAATTTAAATATTGATTAATCTGCTTAGGTGTTTGTTTGGTTTGAGAAAAAAATATTTACATTCGGTTTAACCAAAATATATTTGATAGTTTATATATATATATCAAATGGGCTCTTGCCAGTAAAATGTTATTCAATTGTTTCAAACGAGGGCTGTTGTGTAGAAAGTTGGTAGCCCACACTTAAGTAGAATTACATTCTGTTCGATTTTTAGCCAATTTATTAACCATTTTACACTTGCTCATTCAATTTTTTTTTTGAAAAAATCCATAGGTGCCTAAAAAGTAATGTAGGTAATTCCCAACTTACTTTTTAAGTATATTTTTAAAAAGGTAAGAAACGTTCAACTGCAATTATTACAGAACTGTATCATGGTGGGTTAGCAACTTTTTACATCACACCCCTCAATTGTCTCATATTGTCATGTTCCAATTGGTAGTAAAAAGTAAATTGTCTAAGCTGCTTAAGCCATATCCTTATATCATTATATTTATTCAGTACAGATCCATATGTACATAGAATATTAACGATTCGGACCATATTTTATCTACAGAAACCCCTCGTAGGTGAGTGGGTAGCTCATCCGACTCATAAACCGAGAGTCTAAGGTTCAAATCCCGTAGCTGGAAAAAATCGCACATTTTTTCATGTGCATTCGAGACCAAGACATGGATCAGATTCATTGAGCTAATAAAGATATTAAAACAATCTTTACATTGTGAAGATTCATGTGCTTCGATTCAAAGTGGATACGGTTAAAATAACAACATCAGGTATATTAACTGAGCGTCTAAGCTTAAAATTGACTTAAGTGATTTATTTTCATTTAAAAAATACTTATTTTATATTTCTACAATTAATTTTTATGCATATGAAAATGTAATGTTTTCCAGAAGAGTAGTAATTTATTCTATAACGATTGAATATACTAATTATTTAGACGAATATCTGGTAAAAATCGCAGGTGAAAATTTTATGCAATATACCAATCACTGGGCACTGACTTATCTCATTTAGATAATAAATAATTAATCCCTCTCTACCAATCCGCGAATGCAACGATTACATACACATATTCATAAAGTAGATAATATTAATTGTTTTTAAGAAAAGCAGTATATCTACTAAATCAAAAAGTATTGATTTAATTGAGTATGCCATTATAAGATAATGATAAAATAAGATATGAAATATAATTTAAAAGCTGGGTAATAGGTAGTAAGTATGAAGACAACTGGCATGACTCTTTTTACAGTGAAATATCACAATTTAGTAACGTTGTTAGCCGAAATACAGAAGTATAGGAGAGGTTAGTATAATCTTTACCCATCTTAATTTCGCAGACTCTTCTCCTTTAGGATAATGACGGTCTAACGGTACAATCATAGCTTTGGTCGCAATCCATTCAAATACAATTTTTTATGGTGCAACTGAACAGTTGTATTTGTTTATTTATTGAATAATGTGCTGACACTTGGATATTTTATTTCACATAGTATTCTGTAGGATACACTAACTTACACATGAAATATTATAAAAAAATCATTAAATGCAAAAGTACAAACAGTCTCTATTAATGAATAATTAAAATATATATAAATCTTTCATATAATTGATCATCTGCCAACAGAATATTTTGCAACAATATAATGTGTTCTACTTTGAATGATAGTTTCTGTATATAAATATTTATTCATAATACTGTTGGTTGGTTAAACACACGTTTGCATACGAATAATGGGCAATCTTTAGATTGCATGAATGTCCATTTCAGCACTTTGTTATTTTGAAATATTATTGTGAGTATCATATTTACTGTCGTTCCGGTTATTATTTCAAAGTATTCAGTTGTATTTGACTAATATTGAGTATACATTACTATTTAATATTAATTGGAAAACTATCAATAACTCATTCGGATACCAGGGTTTAATATGTATGTACCTGAATTTTACGTTTGCCGTTCAAAAGCACGGCGTAAATGCCTGATATTATTTGTATTATACTCGTATTTGAAGCGTCTAGTTACAAAAAGCGTTATAAGCACATTTCAATATTTTCGTCAAATCGCGTTTTTATGTTTCAGGATCAAATTTGGTTTTATAATAAGATTCTTTATTTTCATCGTATTCTATGTTAAAATTATAATAAAATAACGGCATTTATTAGCTGATAAACGATAAAATGATATAAATATTTAAAAGCGCGCGGAATCCACCAGATTTGAAATATTCCAATGCATGAACACTTTAATTTTTTTTCCATAGTTTATATTGAGTTTTGGAACATACAATTCACATACTCGTATGGTGTAAAATTGCGCGTAGAATGCGAGCGTATTTGTTTCTCGATTTCGACAATATCTGTTTGTATCGCTTTTTATAACTAGACGCTTCATTTAGTCGTTATTTAAACTTTCTGACAGAAAGTGTACTATTTTATTCTGTACATTAGTCACAGATATTTTCATTAATATATTTCGATAAAAAACTTGGTTTATTTTCACTGTTTGATTTATTGAAATGCCGAAAAACTCGTTCTCCGGTCCTGAAACAGTTACTACATGAATGATAGATAATATAATCATCTAAAAGCAGTGTCATGAAAGTTTGAATTTAGTCACTTGACAATAGTAGGTAATGCATGTTACTATTTATATGAGAAGAATAGTTTTAGAATATTATTCTGGAAAATAACTTTGTTGTGTTTATTGTCGTTAAAAATCCCTCACACACCCCGTTTGTTTATTATCTTTTGCAGCAATCGCGCGACGTTGGCACGCGTGCCGAGTGGTTGTTTTTAAAATTAAAGCTAACAAAACAATGTAACTACTCGAAAATTGGAGTCAAAACTGTTTAAGCAGCCGCAAAATTCAAAACAAACTAAACACCATTTTGCGAACGTTTATTCATAGGGTGGACGAAACCGATTTCAATATATGCGTCAGTCATGTAAAACAAAAATCCTCACATACAGAAATTTGATGAGTTCAATAATGTGTAAGCTGATGGGCACTGTGTGTTGTTAAAAACGAGTAATGTGGCAAAAAATCACAAGAAAGTATTTGGTATACTTTGTGACACACACATTTGACTGTTTACTATTGATGACCACTGATATCGATTCAAATGTCGTTGAATTCATTAAAATCTCTATGTTATATTTGTATGGATTAAGGAAATCACTTTGGAACTGAGTTCGTTTACCCATAACAGGGATAGCCACACTTTTATTTCTAGGGGCGACTAGTTGATAAAATTATTGATAGCGATCGACTGATATCGCTTATAATTATATCATGAGAGAACAATAAAAACCCATTTTTTTCATTCAAATACGTATATGTATTTTGAAAACAAATATTTTATACACATAAAAAATAACAATATAAATATTCCAATTAACGACAATACAATAATTATGTAAAACGGAACTAGTGGATTTTAATAGGTCGAGTATCGAGTAGTTTTGACTTGTTTGAACAAGAAATAGTACAATATACACGTAAGTTTGCGATCGACCAAAAATACTTTCGCAATCGACGTTCTGGCCATCCCTGATTTATAATAATAATATAAGGCTGCACTCGAGTGACATTTGTTTTTCATTTTACATCCTCGCAAGTTCCCTGGCATCTATCAAGAAAACATAACACATATGTGTATGAAATACGTTTCTTTTAATCCTATCCGCTTCGAAACGAGGCGTATGGATCTTCATAAAGTGAAGATTGTTTTGACGGATTTTTTACGAGTAATAATTGTCAGTTATTAGCTCAACCAGTTTCATCCATGTCTTGGTGTCAAATGTACATGAAAGAACTTGTGCAATTTTGACCAGCTATGGGATTCGAGTCACAGACCATCGTTAATGAGATGCGCTATCCACTCACCTACAACGGCGACAAATTAAAATACACCTTTATAAATATTGAGAAATTCATACAAATGATTCCAGGGCTATCAAAGAATTATAGTAACATACAAATATACCATATGCGTATCCAAATATACGATGAAGACTGTTTTACAATAAAGCATTTTACTTAATTATATCAAGTGTGAATTATTTTTAAATATTTTATGATTTATTTGTGATAATGCTGACTATGAAAATTTGTAAATGAACTGTAAGATTTGGTTTGAAGACATTTTGAAAGGATTATTTATCACTGTCAACTGTCAATATGTATACTTACATTGTGTGTGTACATGCAATCTTTTTAACATAAAAATGCTTGTTATTCTTTTCGCACGCCCTGTTGCACGCCATTCTGGTCACTGAGGCCACAGCCTTTCTGTATTATTTATTAATTTATTTTTATCGATATTCATTTTTTGACGGACCTTATGAAGTCTTATTACTTAACAGTATTAAAATTACCGGATATTTTTTACGAGTAATAGTTATAAACTATTTACTAAACATTTTCGGATCCATTCCCTAGCTATAAATACAAATACACAAATAGTCTTAAAAAAATCTGGCCAGCTGCAAGATCAAAACCACCACCGTCAGACTTTTAACAAGACAATGTTCACTTAGCTACCGAGGGCAACGTGAGAGATCAAACTTCAATAATACTCGTGTATACTTGTACATAAGAATTTATCTATATTATTTTGTTAAAGAATGGAAACTATTAAAATATCGTTAATAAAATTACCCAATCTTTTAATGCCAGTATTGTGTCCAATATTTGTTGAAAAGTGTTTGATTACAATTTACAATAATAAATAAATATTATAATAACTTTATCACAACGGTAAATTTAAACTTTATCACTAAGGTCACAGGTATCCCAACTTTGGTGTACATCCATGGTATTTCTGTTTGTAGCATCTTTCTGATACTTAGCTTCATTCAATGCCATGGTGAACTGTACAAATGCCTTCTTAGCTTAACTTTATCTAAATTTCACCTTTAAGTAACTTACACTCAGCCGTTCTGCATTACTCTTTATTCTATATGTGGTCCACAGACCGAATGGTTTTTGGAGTTCATTTAAATATCTTTTGGAGAGTTTGTCATCCATCGCATTCCTTTATTTAACCGCGTGACCTACCCAACTGAGTCCCGTACTAATGTTTTCACCAGAATTCATCCTCGCATAAGTTTTATAGAACAGGCGGATACAGTTTCAACGATTGTTGATTTTAAGGCATTTTCAACGTTTTCGTTATTGAACGGTGAGCGATTTTTTTCTAGCTCTTCGGCCGTAAGCTTAGACAGTTAGATCGACTAAGTTGTGAGCACACTGGGTACATAAGTACTTCATGCCAACAAGGTGAACGACTTTCTATTTTTATTTCCAGCATTATGGTGCATACTTCAACCATTCCGTGCACGGGCAAGTTTTAACATTACTGAAAATAAAAAAAATCTTTCGTGAGGTGTCAGGCAGATGATCAGAAGTGCTAGTATGCGGTGAGACCTTTCAAACCTACTAACTAGAGTATCTTCTTTCTTCGCAGCCTTAGGAAATTATTTATGCTAGATATAAATCGTTCAAAGAGTTCTGCACTAGTAATATATAATAAAAATATGCTGAACTGTAGATCATGGGGTTAGTACAGTAGTCTTTTATTCTTTTTATGTAAATCACTATTAATACATTTGCAAGGATATTGCCCAGCGACAGGGATTCATGAAGGCAACACATGGTACCCACATGATCCGTCTAAGGAGCGTAACATAGTTAAAAAAGAAATCCATTTTTGTAATTTAAAAAAATATCTGTCGAATCCGAATAACCCCAACACGAGCTTAATATAGTTAGCACTTTGCGGATATTATCGAAAGTGGTTATAATTTATAATAATAAAAGGATAATAATATTAATTACAAATGCAGGCAGTGGAGTTGTCAAGGAGTGGGCAGAAGTCGCCTACTTTATTTGCGACTGGCACATCTTCCTACGCCGGCCCTGTCTTTGTCTTCCTTCACCTGCGCAGCTGCGCTTTGACGTGAAACGATACTGTGAATGAAATAACGAATCGATCAGAAACACTCCAAATTCACTGGAATATAGAAAAAAATTACAATTTAATACAAGTTTCTTAACAATAATATATTGATTACACATAATAAACTTACCGTATGTTAACAACGTATATCTTCAAAACGAATGAAAGCGCCATAAAAATAAATGATATTATTATATATGTAACCAACAAATAATTTATAACTTCGTCGATATATGTACTGGCAAAAGACGAGAAACTGAAAAATTACTGTTTTGACGTAATTAATGCGTTTTGATAGATTTTCACACCCTCGATCGTCTGGTAAAACAAGCTAAGCCATATTCCTTGTAGTGTTTCTGTAACATTAAAATGTCATTACCCATTAATGGGTCGTCCATAAATCACGTAATGTTTTTTCTTACGTTTTTTTACCATCCCTTTCTCTATGTAATATCTTGTAGACATTCAGCTTGACCCCTCTCACCCTCCTCTCAAAGGTTAAGTAACTTTTCACATTAAATAGGGATGAGACTACAATAAATTTGTATCCATTTTTTAAGAGAGAAAAGAGGGAAAAGTCTTATGTAAAAATAACAATAAACCCACCCTTTCCCTCGTAATACCATAAAGACATTGGTGATTACCCATCCCTCGTCTTCAAAAGCGTTCCGTGGTTTATAGACAACCCCTAAGTCGATATTGAATATTTTATTGCTGTCAAAAAACATTATATCGACTAAGAATTATTTGGCTGATCAGATTAAGTGTTTCTATGTATATGGAAAAAAATCAACAAGACCCAGCTACCTTCACATATAATCGTTAAATGTACAAGCATGTAAGAGACTCAATCTTTGAAAATCATTTTTCTCAAGACAACATTTTTTTAAATAACGCCTTCTGCCAGTATACCAACTATGCATAGTTAATTGTGTCAAATTGTTCTGACTTATTTGTTTTAGTATTTGACTGACGACAGAAAAAATAGTGAATTTGGCAAAAAAATATTTTTCTTTTATCTGTATAATTGGGTATACTCATAAAATACCTTGAGATTTAATTGAGCTCATTTTATGTAAATTTATTATGTATGATTGACGGTTCAAACATGTTTCTTGAAGAAAATGCCCGTTTTAATTAATGATTTATGATTAAGCATCAATTTAAAAAAATATTTATGAAAATGTATAATTTGTCATTGAAAAAACACTATGCAAGCTAATAAAAAATGATATGATCTATATATTGAAGATCAATAATAACTACGAAACATTAGATTTGTTAAGACAAATTTCCTGTAAAAGATTTTGATTATAATTATATTTTATTCTCGCTCAGCTCGCGTATAAGCACTGCGAAACTGCAGCACCTCCTATTTCCGCTCGATAATATCGATAGCATTTAATACAATGAGTCATTTTTTTCTTTAATTCTTTCTTTTTACTTGTACAATATATAATCCTTAACCTTAATGTCAGTAGCCTCCCCCAGTTTATGAAAAATATACAAAAATCTTTGTATGAAACTCTACACTCACAGTTCCAGTGGCGTGGTGTTTGACTGTTGTGCGCATGCGCACATAGGAAGCTGCACGCGAGCTCGCGAGGAGGAGAGAGCACTGTCGCTCCCACAGTGCTGACCCTGGCGTGCTAGTGGAAGGTAGTTTTTTTACTCCGCATGTATCCGCGTGAAAAATTTTCGGGAGCACTACCCCCACTAATTTTAGCTATGAGTCTACATTGCTCAGCACGATAAAATAATCGCATCAGTCGCGTTTGTCAACATTGAATTAAATAGTTTATCAATATAAATCTAACATATAAAAATCGAGCATTGTATACGTTAGTATGCTAGGATATTTGAGTGAACTCAATGACAATCACTTTCTGGACATTTTTATTGTAATTTTCATTATTTATATAGTCACTGAATTTTAGAAAAACAAAAACTGTTCACACAGTCGTTCAGTAAAAAATTCTATTGGCTTATTTATATTCAAAAATATTGGATTATGCTTTTTTGCTTTTTTAACCCACCATATACCCTTCAGTACTTGCAATTGCGGTTGTGTGTGACCACCTTCTTGACATGACACGAATAGATCGTATATTTTGCCTCACTTTATTTTAACCGTTTCCGTAGCAGTGCTGCATGTGATGGTATCTTATTGTCTCATAGCTACTCCTCCGTGGTATGAAGTACACCCAGTGTGTTGAATATTCAATCAGTTTAACCATCTAAGACTGAAACCGATGAGTACATTTGAGAGTTCACGTGAAATTGCTCTCCGAAAAATGTCATGAAATTGGAAAATTGTTTGAAATTAGGGGTCGTCCATAAACCACGTAACGTTTATTCATACTTTTTTTACCCTATTTTTATTTATGGCTAACAAAGATAAGGATGTGTCTTATAATTGTGTAATTAAGTTATTTTTTTCAACAAAACATCTCTCGTGTCTATGCTTATGACAAATTTATACTGCACCTTCATTTTGAAGGTAAAATTATTTACCTCACAGTTTGGGAAAGTTATTTAATCGACACCTACTTGAAACTTTGTCGAAGTTACTCAAAATGAATCATCGCACAAATTTTTCATAGTGATCCCCACACTCCGTGACATGCATCACAACAATAAATCACCATTCATGCAAATTTTATAATCATTCAAAAATCAGTACTTGCCATTATAGTAATATAATATTATATCCAGGTTCAGTGCAGTCGTTCTGTGTTCAAGAAACTCTGTGACACATTTCCCTATTTTGGTCCGACTGAGTGAATATTCATTATATATTTTACGATTTTCCATCACCACACTGTATCTACTAGCATGTCCTTATTTATTGTTACGACAATTGAGTCCAGTGCACGGTTCAGGGAAAGACGATCGCTTATTTGACATCATTTATTGGAAAGACGATAATCAGTTGAACATTTACATTATGTCTTTATTGGTTCATAATTCTTTTGATAGCACATTGTTTTATTTAACAATATATTGTTTGCAATATAATTAAACAGGTTAAATACTATATATTTGTCTATATCAGGCTTATATTATCAGAACGAGCCATGCCCATTTTTGGATTGACAAAGATTATGGTTGAATACTATAGTGAATGACGTTTCAAACGAAGTCGTGGTTTCTGAAAATATCTATATATGAAGATGTAAGAATAATCTAGTGGACCTGATATTTTTCGAAACCAAGACTTCGTTTGAGACGTCATACACAATAATATTCAACCATAATCTTTGTCAATCCAAAAATGGACGTGACTCGTTTTGATAATAGACGCCTGATATGTATATTTGAGGCAATGGTACGTAAAAGAAAGTGAAAAATTATCAGCACTCTGTAAAACTTATAATAATTAACTTTTCTATATAATAAAGATAATTTCTTAGCTTTCAATAAACTTTATCCGTCTGCTAACAAGCTTTGGTATATTCGTGTTAAAATATTTTATTATCTTGTAATCGACTTTGGTCGCATGGTGCTGGTTTCAGGACGAAAATTGATGAAAATTTGATGATACACGATTACCAATGTATGGATGATGCTTTTACATTACAAACAACAAGAAACATATTGTACTATTCATTTATCTGTGCGCGTCGACTTACGTATGTGTCAGCTCATCCAGATGGACATTTTATTTGTTTGACCGTGGTGATTCAACCACCTACTTATTAGGACGTACTTTTATCGATCTGTCGTGTTAGTATGGGAATGACAAAAATATGATGTTTAATATTTCGTTCAAGAGAAACTTGGTTTTTATTAGTATTGTTACATTCTATGGTATATTTTTATATTATTGTATTTTACAACTATTTTAGACTCGAGAAACAAATGCAATGGTATTTGGCTTTTTTGAAAGGAAAATTTCAGTTCTTATAAGATCGATGAAATATCTCGACAATATGTACAACATACAAGTGCTTCATTTGCTACCTTATCACCCTGAGTTAAAGTCAATTGAAAATATCTGGGGAATTTTGAAAAATTATATTGTTTCACATAACATAGAACAGACTAGTAACAGGAATAATGAATGTGATAAATAAACGATTAAA
>JAPMAG010000078.1:0-11879 GCA_036584685.1 Rhyacophila sp. Rhy_31_5 | reverse complement strand
TCATTTCTAACCGTGAAGTCTCCTTCTTTATTATATCATCTGCATCACCTTGGTCGTAGTCCACCATCGGCTCTATGAGAGAGCCGCCATTTTGATTGTGATAACTGTTCGCGGCACTTTTAAATTGTGACGTTTGATTCTGCGCATGCGTATGACTGTGCGCAGGAAGTACCATAGGATTCAAATTGTTATTCGATCTTCTTATTGCGTTTTGAATGTTGAATTGTTCTGTTTTGTGAGTGATTCTCGGGGAACCCTGCGTCAAATCGTCGGATAGCGACGCGTTGGCGCTAAAAACGGCCATCTTATTTTTACGTTTGGAGTGATTTATTTTGTGGTTTTGCTTTTTTATTATTGAAGAATGTAGACTGAAGGGTTCGTTAAATGGCTCTCGCTGCCTTATATTGTGTTTAAAAGATTTTCTCGTGAGTCTTTCTTTGTGAGACGATTTTAGGGAATCTTCGTAACTGCCACTGAAAGAAAAAATATTATTAAATATACATAAACATTAAAGTCATTAATTAATAAGTATACACTTTAAAACATTAACGTTAATAGTTATTAATATTATAATTGAATATTCTCAATAATTTCAAAAACATGATTTTCGTATTCAAACGTAAAACATCTAAATACAATTATTATTTAGTTTAATTTAGTACGTTTTCAATAGTGGGTTTTTAAAATCACGGTTGCACAATTAGGTGGAAGTTTTTTTCATTGATCTAGCGTTAAATTTTGAAATTTATTAAATGTTTGCAATACCATTGTAATATAATGTTTATTTCACGCAAAAATAATATATACGACTATTTTATTGCTTGGTGGCTTTGAGCGGACGCATATGCGCGTCCATAATCTTAGACACGTTAAAATAAACAATTTAAATCTAAAATATAATGATGATAACTGAGCAATAAAAATTGATTATTTTATATTACATGTATATTATTATAAAAATATAATATTATTATTATATACATATTCTTTTAATTCCCGTTCCGAGGTGGAGCATATAGGATCTTCAATGTGAGAAGATTTTCTTAACAGTTATTTTTTTTTAATATTAGTTGTTAATTGTTAGCTCAACCATTTCAGGTTCATGTCATGACCACAGTACAAATGATTATAAACATTTGAAAAAATTGCAAGACACGTATGCTAGGCGTATTTTATATTACAAATTTATGCATAGTATTAATTATATTTTCATTAATAATTGGTTTTTAATTTAAAATAAATAATTTTATATCAATATCGACCGTGTTTAGGTAAAAATGAGTAACCCCCATAGAAAAAATTTTACGGGAGGCACAAAAAACATTTTTTAATGATTTTTTTGTCAAAGTCACATTAACACAAACTTGAAATACGTAATGGACCAATAAATTAGTGCTTTATTTTCCTAATCTGATAAGTAAAAAAGAGATTAAAGAATAACCATTACATTGACGTTTGGTGATTTTTTCCTTTCCATACATAATAAATAAATAGATTATTCTTTTTTCAAAATCTAAAGCTGAATTTCGATAATGGTTAGGCATTTTTGGCTTAATTTTTTTAGATAGAACGTGTATTTAGTTGTGTACGTGGTGATTTTCAAATAAAAGCACCTTTCAAAAAATTGAGGGTTACGCCCATTTACCTAAACGGGGTCGGTATATACTGGTATAAACTACTAAGGTTATTTTTTTACTTAAATATATTTTGCTGTTAATTTATAGAAAAAAACAACTTCGTATAAAATTTAGATTAACAAGTTAGCCTTTTGATTTATTTTAAAATTCTCAAAAATGATTTATCAATGGCATGCCTATTAATTTAAAAACTAATTATAAAGTCTTAATGCTTTAAATAGTTATTAAAGTTAAAAAGAAAATTAATCAAACCAAGGTTATATAGTGTAGTTAGCTGTTTTTTTTTCTTGTATGCTCGTAATATAAAAAAATAATAAATTAACTGATAAAAAGGTTTTTATAGTGCAATGTATTTAAGCGCGAAAAAATAAATCTTCCGTAATTTTGCGAGCTTTGTTGAATTTTACATAATCGTATTATTTACACAATCGGAATGATAAACGTATTTTTACTTTGGCTAAATGAAAATAGTTGGGCCTCTACGGAAATAAATTAAATAGCTGCCTTTGTGAAATATTTTTTCCTGAACCTTTTGGAATCATTTATATTGGTGCGGAAAATAAAATGTAACGGTTTAACTGTATTATTTTTAATCGTTACCTTGCCAATAAATAACTACGGAGGACGTTTAAAATTATTTAACACTGTATTTAATTGCAGTAAGCGCCAAAACAACATATAATATAAATAATTTATTATTTTTTTTTAAGTAGATAATATAGTATTATTGGGCGAGTAATGATTTAAGAACCAAAATGTGATGCATCTCATATTTGAAATAAAAAAATATCACATTTCATATTTTGAGGGCTTAAAATCAAACAACGCTATCTACAGAAGTGCAACTTTAGAGAAGAGCCAAAATAGATTTTTTTTTATTTTCTTGGAACACAACAAAGAAGATGTTTATTTAAAGCCTAATGTTCAAATGTTATAATTTTTATTGTCTGATAATTTGACTTTTCTTGTGACAAGAACGCTAACAGTTCATACAGTTTTTTAATATTAACCAAAGGCAACTTTATGTAATTAACGTTAAACTTTACAGGCGATTTAAGAAGAAACTAAAAAATATTGACATACCATTGTTTGACAATTATACAGCTAAGAATGTAAAATAACATTATCACAAATAAATTAAAAAACCTATTTTTGTAGATAAAGTCGTTTGACGTTAAGCCCTCGATTTGTTCAGATAATTATTTGTGAATAAATCAACTAGATATTTATTCCTAAGTCGAGCTAAATGTTTGTTTTCCTTTCGAATGTTTTAATACATTTAAATACATTATCATTAAAACTTAACACATGTATTGTCATTTTCACGAAACTTTTATATTACGCCAGGGATTTCCGAACTTTTTTTCTGATGGACCACTTTGAGGGTCTTTGAAGTTTGACGGAGCATATTGTGTAATGTGAAGGATAGGTAATGACACATAATCAATAATTTTTAGAAGAATAATATTTTCCGCGGAGCACTTGCTACCTTCTCTCAGAGTACACTTTGGGAAACCCTGTATTAGCAATATCACTATATTCTTTTAAAAAAACAGATATTCTCGGTAAATAACAAAAGACGTATTGTTAGGTGTAAATAAAAAAATAAAAATATCCAATTATGGTCAATTTGAATATGACAAAAATACAGTATCAATTGTTAAATTTTAGAGTATCCCAAAAGCATATTAGTAGTGTGGCCTTATATCCATCTCTTTACCCAACAGCATAGCAAAATGCTTGTTTTTCATGTACAATAAAATAATGTAAAAGCTTCATAGGCGCAATCCACTATCGTCTTTCATGTATTATAGAAAAGAAGCGTGGGTGAATACTTGCGTTTGTGGTAAGCTTTATCATACTCGTAAGTCGTAGACTCGTAGTATATTTGACTTTTTAGAGAGATAATTTTAGAAAAATTCTCGATATATATAGTTCTTTCAAGATATTATAATATTATTTTTTCTCATAATTGTTTGATGTTTTTAGATTGATGTACGTTATATATTAGGTATACTTATACACTTTTCAAATTAATTTTCAAATATGTTTTATTTTAAATTTATTTTCGACATTAAAAATTAGATAAAAAGAATATGTTTAAGGTATTATGGGGATATCTTATAAACGTGCCATTTTAAAAAAATGCTAATATGAAAACAACAATAATGCTGTATTAAGGGAATATCACTTCTATGCATATCGACCATGTTTAGGTAAAACGGCGTAAACATCATTTTTTTGCTTTTATTTGAGAATCACTATATACAACCAAATATACATTCTAACAAAAAGAATTAAGCCAAAAATCCCAAATTATTATCAAAATTCAGCTTTAGAATTTAAAAAAGACCGATATACTAAGTTTGTATGGAAAGAAAAAAAGCAATAAACGTTAATTTTAATGATTAATCTTTAATAATTTTCTAAATAATCAGACGAGGAAAATGAGACTCCAATTTATTGGTGATCATGTACTTTAAGTTTGTGTTAATGTGACTGACTAAAATCAATAAAACGCGTTTTTTGTTCCTCCTGTAAAATTTGATCTCTGAGGGTTACTCCCTTTTATCTAAACACGGTCGATATTATATAAAAAAATCAAACCCCGGATTTACTTCATCGAACTAGAAAAGTCGACAAATAAATTATATAGTACCGTCACTGCGACAGTAAAAGCTTGAGTTACTATGTAAATTTCACCTTGAGCACACAGCTAATGGATACGTTAATTTAAAATAATGCGCAAACCGATTTTCATTTATTATAAAAAATGCGCTTGAATTAAAAGTATTTTTAAGGCTATAATTATAGTTAATATACACATTTTATAAGTTTCGTTTTAGTACATATAAATACAAGTAATAATTTTAAATCTTAGTTTAGGTTTATACTTTGATCTTATTTTTTTTTATTGAAGTATACCTAAATCGAATTACAAAACTCTTGTCAAATATTGTTATCACCGAGATAATACACAGTAAACAAACCAATTTTCTTTTTTCGTGAAAATGACCACACGCTGCTGTTCTCAGATATAAATAAAATGAAAAAAAAAACAAACATTGTTATTAGAGAAAAAAGTATCAGGCTAGCAGATGTTAGTAAGAGACAATCAGAGGCTAGAAGCGAGTAGGATATTTACTTCGAAAAGGGGAAGAGGCGGCCTAGCGACCGCCGGCCAGTCATGCTTCCCCGTTACTTCCATTCCTGGTATTCGAATTTTGCCTCCAGTTGTGGGAAGGGTCAAAGCAAAAAGCATACTGCTGATAGTAACTGCAAAACACCATACATTACAAAATAAGCCTTTGTGAAAACCACCGGATAATACTAGTTTTTTGAATGAGGTATTTGAGGGGTGCGTTGTAAAAAGTTGGTTACCCACAATGAGACAGTTCTGTAATAATCACAGTTTAAAGTTTTTTTCCTATTTAAAAATATACTGACAAAGTAAATAAACCAAGATTACTCTTTAGGCATCTGAGCATTTTGAATGAGAAAGTGTAAAATAGTTAATTAACTAAAAATCGAATTAAATATAATTCTACCTAAATGTGGGTTACGAAGTTTCTACACCACACTCCTCATTTATGAAAATTTGAATTACTTTCTAAAATAATCAGCTACTTATATATATTTTTGTAATGAATTAACTTATTTTTACATTTTTATTTATCGATAATTAAAATATGTTGACAACTTAGGCAGATTTTATAAAAAATACAACAAATAATAAAATGTGAAAGCTAAAATGACTCTGATTATTACAACTTCGATTATTCTGGAATGATGAATAAATACTCTGAGTCCGATAATTTTATTGTAAATAATTTAATATAAGCACATAATTAATTTCATAAATTATATATCCAAGCTGATTTTACATTTAAAATGAAGGCATTACTTTAATGTTTTTCCTGTTACAAATACGAGTATGAACCATTTCTTAAAAAATCAAACAAAAAACTTAATTCTCAAACATTTTTGTAATAAATAAAGTTACCTTGTTATTATTATGAAACAGTGGTGTTATAACAATTATTTTTTTATTCCTTACAAAAGCGATTTTTTAATAATTTGTAAAGAAATATATAGCTAATACGAATGATGAAATGTTAAAAAATATATGTACATACTCATATTATCATTTACAATAATTCAAATGAATCATGAAACATTTATAAAACTAATACTCGTAAAATCCGATCTTAAAACATTAATATAAATGAAAAAAATAAAAAAAAATACATTTATTATATAGTATGTCTATAATGTAGGCCCGAAAATTTTAGTAAAATATAATATCATAAACAAAATATCTCATTGAAACCATCATCGTTAAAAAAATATTAAAACATCAAGAAATGATGCAAAAAAATTATTTATTTATTATTTTTATCACCTCATACAATTATAATTTCAGTAAAAAATTAAATATTATATGGTATATTCAAAGATTTTAAATCATTTTTTTTTAGTGGAAGTGCAAATTACTGTTCTTACTTTGATAAGGAATCTTAACTTCAACGAGTATGTTGCATAACTTTTGACTTGAATAATCATAAAATTTTCTCAAATTTTAGTTGTTACAATTGTAAATTATTATAAAAAATAATATTTACAGTTATTGACGATTTTTATGACACCGGAAGAGTCTGAAAATCTAAAATCCAATTATGTTTTTTTTTTAAATAAGTGAATGTAGTTTGATCAAATAAAGAAGAGTCAATAAAAATGATATGATATGATAATTATGATAAATAAAAAAATATTATGAATGCTAATTAATTTTTTTTCTCCTTTTACTTTGTTGAAAATAATCCTTTATGTATTATATCGATCCTGTTTAGGCAAAAAGGCTTAACCCCCATTTTTGAAGAGTGTTTTTAGTTGAGAATCACAACGCGACAACTAAATACACGTGCTGTCAAAATGTATTAAGTCGAAATTGCAGAAATAAAATTGAAATTCAGAATAAGATTTTTTTTAAAAATGACTAAGCTTTGCTGGAAAGAAAAAAAGTGATTACTCTCAATTTTATGATATTCCTTTCATAGCTTTTACCTAAACACGATCGATACACACATATTTTTGACACGTGTTGTTTTACCTATTTCACTTAGATGGGTTAATATTTTAAAATAAAGCTTAATATAACATGCACCACATATATTCAATATACAATATCCATGCATCAGTCACCAATAGTCTCATTGCGTACTGTATTAAAAAAAACAGAATGAAAACGATTTTTTTTAATGAATGTTACACACAAGCATATCGTAATCGGATACCGATTATAAAATCGTTAACAACAACTGTTAACTGACTGAACTGTGTATATAATTTAAACTGTTATATTATCACTAGTGATATGGAAATGAAATACTTAATGTTAAAAATACGGTGAAAATGAAATATACAAAAAAAATATAAAAAATCAAAAATGAGTAAGTATACAAAAAGAGTCAAGTGTAAGTGGTTTCTTATGATATTACGGTTTGAATCTGGCATTTTATGCAATTGAAGTTTTACCTTAGTAGTGATTTTTAACCTTTTCTGTGCCAGACATAATATCACAACCCAGCAAGCTGTGAATTTTTAACAAAAAATATAACCTTAATATTTATTCCAAAGGTTTCTTTGGCAAGATTTTGTTTTCATTGGCACTTGAATTTAGGATGTTGGTAGTAGAAAATAGAATATTTCTGCATAGTTAGTATTCTTTGGCACTTGGTACCTATTTTATTTCGTGTATTCATATTATCGTCATATATCTGCGTTTAAATATTTTAATACATCCAAAATATTCAAATTTATCTAGAAAATTATGCTTTAAGTTGTGCGAGCTAACTCGTTTCTGGCATTTAATCGATTAAGTTGATCGTAAACGTGCAATAAAAGAAACGATTTGTGAAAACATTCAAAGGTTGTTAGTTTCCATGTTAAATTAATATAGTGCCAGACTTTTAGACATACAATTTAACCTATCTTTTATGCATACGTACAGCGTTTCAATCAAAATATTGGAATTCGAACGATGAAAAATAAAATAATATTTCGATTTTATTGCTATTAATATTCTAAACCATTCGAAAGACACTCATGTTTAATTTCATGGCCATTATATTCATAAATACCATAATATCTCTTGTGATGCTTACAGATGTATACCTGCCACAACAACACAAATTTTAATTGAAAGGTATTGTTTTAGATAAGGTTTATAATGGGTGATATAATGAAAAATGTTTTTCATCCATATTATATATTTTTTTTTTAAATATTGAAAATTATTATTTATAATTATTTAGTGCCGGGATCTACAGCCAACTACGCAACCTTCCTCCAAAGTTACATTTTCTTTAAGTAGTTAACATATATATATATTTTATTTATCGTAATGTTTCCATTTTTAGGCCAATGGATAGCGCGTACGCCTAGCTAGCGGGGGTTACGGGTTCAAGGCCTATGCTGATTGTAAGATTTTTCAAATATTTATTCATTTGCATTGTATCCAGGACACAAAGCCGTAACGGTTGAGCTAATAATTGACAATTATAACCTGTAAAAAAATATATTTTAGTTCTCTTTAATGTGCATGTAATTGAAATAAAAAAATGTATGATACATTTTGTATTTCTATTAAAATTTCACATTTTTCCAATTTATTAAAACTTTATTGTGAAATGGGTTCTTCAATTGTTTGGTTTACTATGCTTTATAGAATACATACTTGATTATGTATTGACTATTTTTATATAGATATATCATATTCTTTTTAAATCATCTATTTTTTATGTATTATTTATGTATCATGTTTATTTTCAAATTGAATGGCCAGCTCCTGGGACAATTTCCCGATCCGCCACTGAGAACCGGATATGATTAAAAGAAATATTATCCACCCGGGGTAGTCTAAGGGCTGAAAAGCCTTCTGATACCCTTTCGAGAGTTCTAAATTCATCAAATTTAACAACACGACCCGCCAAGCTGGGTGTCTACTTCTTATCAAGACATTAACTCTATTAAGGCTTAATTGTATTTTTTAATATATACTTCAATATTTATGCAAACATAGTTATTTAGAATACCAGAAGTATGTATACAGTCTTTATTATTATTCTTAGTATACCATTCATAATTTTTTTACGGTAGCAATATTTTTTCAATATAATAATAATATTAAATAAAATATCAGCTCCAAAACTGTGTATATGTAAAGAATACGTAATGTCTTTTAACTACACCCGTTCCGAAATGAAATATATGAATCTCTACAATATAAAAAATATTTTTGACAGATTTTTTACGAGAAATAATTATCAGGTATTATCTTAACCGATACAGTCGCTGTCTTGACTTAAAAGATAAATGAAAAAAATCTCAACAATTTTTGTCTGCTACGGGACATGAACCCATGACGTTCTTCTTGTCAGTCAAATGCGCTATTTGTTTACCTACGAGAATGACATCTTCAACATATTTGAAATAATGTATAAAGTATTTTTAATATTAAAAATGCATTCAAATTTATTTATATATATACTAGTATATATGAGTTTTTAATTAAATTTTTCAAATAACATTACCTTTTTATTGGCAAGATGGCAGGCATTGAATACCAATTCAATAAATAGAACAACATTCAACGTTTCATTCGAATTTAAATGTAGCTTTATAGTATTTATATATAATGCGCCATTATGATTTTAAATTTTGATTGTAAGTTTGTCCAATCAAGTACAGTAGAAAGAAACTGGATATAACACGTCTTTATAACGCGCATTCGAATAAACTGAGGGTTTTTTTGCCATTTTTCTCTTAAATATAATACATAATTTAACGTAAAAGACACATACAAGTACGGCAAAGTAAATTTAAGTAAATATATCTTAAATGAAATAAAGAATCCTGAATTGTTAAAATTTTATAAAAATATATAAAATTTATTAAGAAAATTTTAAAATATGATGTTTTTCACTGAAAACAATAATAATTTTGGATAATTCGTTTAAACTGTGGTTATCAGATACGCCCCCCTCCCCCCCGTAAACATGCATTTCAACCGACTTCAACTGAATTTTATATATTTTACACCAAGTCGACTTGCCAAATAAGACAATATTTAACTAAAACATATGGATATATTTTAATTGTATAGACTAATTCAAGAGCCTAAAGTCAAACAACGCTATCTATTGAAGTGCAGCTTTACAGGAGAGCCAAAAACCTTTTTTTTTATTTTCTTGGAACTCAAGAACTCAATAAAGGCGATGTTTATTTAAAACTTAATATTCAAATGTTATATATAATTTATTGTTGAATGATAATTTGATATATCTTGTGACAAGACACTAAGAGCTTATACAGTCTTTTGATATTAAACAAAAGCAATTTTATGTGATTAACTTTAAACATTAGAGATGGTTTAAGAGGAAAGTAGAAAAGATTGACACACCGTTGTTTGACAATTATGTAGCCAAGAACGTAATATAACATAATCACAAATAAAAAAAGAAAGCATTTTTTTAGATAACGTTGTTTGACTTTAAACCATCAATTTATATTCAAAAATATGGATAGTATATAAAATATATATATAAATGTTTAAGGAAAATTCTGTTTTCTTATTGTAGCATTGGCGTAGTAAAATAAACCAATATTTCTTTTAATATTTAAAATCTTCGACCATATTTGTTAAACTAGATTTATTAATATAAATTTATTATAATTCAAATTGTTGCAAACTTTGTAAGTTTTGTAAGCTGCGAGCTCCCCGAGGATCTAAGGAAATAGTGTTTATACAAAACAAGAATAAGAGTTCTAATTTAGTCAAAGAATACAGATTTAGCGTAACAACGCTGTCTCGAATTTCTCAAGTTAATTTTCAAGAGTGAAATAAAGGCGATTGTTGAAAAGAAACATAATAAACAGATGTCGCTCGGTGTAAAGTTAATTTTATCTCGGACGAAACGAAGAAAATATTAAATTTAAAAAATATATACATATTTATAGTTCTAAAAATAAGCACTTTTACTCCTTTTATTAGCTCCAGATGTAACATAAATTATACGATATTAAAAACAGTTGTGTACGTTCCGTGTAGAGGGAATCCATTGTACGTGCTATTTTTAGTTCGTTTTGGGTTATTATTTTAGATTTAAATTCAATGCGCACAGCTATAACCGTAGGAGGATTGCCGTGGGTTCGACGTAATGTTGGGGTTGACTCATCTCGTTGAGAGGTCTTTATTTTTATTTTTATTAGATGAGTTGAAATAGGTTGTTTGGGTGGGAACTTGTTATACGAAAATTTCAGAGTCAAAAAGTTGATGCCACAATAACAGGAGAAATACACGCTTTTTGTGTTAAATACGGAAACATATTATTATAAATGTTTTTGAGTAGACGTAAGCATTGTTTGGAGACCTCCTTACATGTATATATTGAAATTTATTACAAGGTAAAATTATGAAATAAAGATTCAAACATTATATTTGTTAATTTAATAACAGAGAAATGCGAATATGTAAGTCATCTACGAGTAAAATATAATTCCATTTATTTTCGCTATTTTTTCGCATACACGCAACACATTCGATAAATATTTTTTCGCAAATATTAATTAATTGTCAATTTAAAACTTGACTGAGAAAACAGAAACGGCCGTGCAAGTATTAAATAATAAAATACTTTAAGCCTTTGTTTACTGAATTAAAATAAAATAGTGGGATCAGCGATTATTTTCATACGAATAATTCAGAACATTGTGAAGAGAAAAATGAAAGATTGTTTTTTGATTTCTTAAAATATACATAAACTTAAAATACTTGAGTATGTTTTACTGGTAAGTCCTCTCAAAATTCATGGATGGCTAACTTTTGTATGGCGTTCTTATTAAATAAGACCGTCAGTAAATAAATGTTTAAAGAAATTTGAATTTCACAATAAGTCCACGTTTTGGTTTAAAAAATTTGATTTTAGTTTATTTAAATGTGGCCCGTAGTCAAATTTTCATCATAAACGTTGCCTACAGTTAAATTTTCATCCGCAATGTGGCCCGACAGCCAAAATATTTGCCCTCCCCTGGTGTAGCATATATTGCGACGCTCTTTCCAGTGGTGTACTCAATTATATTTTTTTTCCTACTAAAAATCATATAACGGAACGAAATTACACTATGTATATGTCGTCCCCATTAGACTAGTTGGTAGCGCGCACGCCTATCATGCGGGGATCC
>JAPMAG010000077.1:3700-20109 GCA_036584685.1 Rhyacophila sp. Rhy_31_5 | reverse complement strand
TCTCAAATAAAACCACTTTTCAAAAAACTGAGGGTTACGCCTTTTTACTTAAACAAGGTATATATTTTACGTGTTTTCCGAGAGAAACAACAACAAAACGACTTTAAATAGCCATTGTGCAAAAGTTCCATTTTTGACATAGTGTGGTTTCTCTCTTAGATATAAATATGTATATACATATAAAGAGATTCATTTCACAAGTATATTAAACTTTTTGATTGTATTATATATTTATTTTACTTATAAGAACACACATTTCCATATTAATAACGGTATATACAGTTTCAAATCTATATCTTCATAAATATATGCTAAAATAATTTTCTTGCTTTCACTAAATTTGGTTGTACATATTCATGTAATTTGTTTTTTGTTACTCTATAGATATTAATATTTTTATGTATTATTGAAACTTAAAGATGGGATTAATGGGAAGTAAATATTATTTGAAAATAGTATTCACATTGTAAATATCTATGTGCTTTATTTCGAATTTTCTTTCAATCCCTCAAATTACTATATAATTTCTTAAATGAGATATATGGACACCACGTGATTCCACGAAGAATCTTTTTTTTATATGTAAGTAATCGTCTCACATTTTCCAGACTGATTTCCATAGCTCCACCAAATATACATTGTAGATTATATCCTTATGAGTCTTCCAAAATTTTCAAATCCTAATTCTTGAAAAATATACTCGTAATACTGGCTAAGGCATGACTGAATCAGGTCTATTCCTTTTGGGTGTAAGGGAACCTGCATGGTCACTTTTTCATAATAAAATGTAAAAACTATCTACAGTAACCCAGTGGGTCGTAGCCAAGATTTGCAAGCGGAACTTAGACTTGAATAATTCAACTAATATTTATAAACTTATTAACTTTTATATCAATTTTTATTCTGAAAGGATCAATATGAATATGGCTAAGAAAACCTTGAAGGCATTCTCCGACGTCATTGAAGTCGCATTATTAATTCAAATAAATGCTTTAATATGAAATGTAGGTTTCATTCCACACGCAAATAAATCGACATAGCTTTTACCGGAAAATGCGCTTTGCATAATTTATTACAAGTTTCCGCTGATGAAAATGCAATTTAGTATTTACACTACGTACACTGCTGGTATTTGAAGTATTTGTATTTACATACTTCATAGATTTCTGCAATATTATATGTAGGCATAGCGATTCTTATGTTCTCGTATTTTAAGGTTATTTAAGTTAATAGATGAAATAAACAACAAAAAATATTTATTTCGCAAATTCATTAAAATTTTATAAAAATAACTACAAATACCCACGTAACATTTTTTTACCCTCTCCACTCCATGTTATATGTATTTTCTAATAAACAATAAACAGTCGATAGCTGTTACCGTTTTATTTGTTCCATATATACGATAATGTTTTTGACTATCAGTACAATGTAATTCACTTAGAACGAAGCATATTAATATGCACTGAATTAAAACTTTATAGCGATTTAAAGGAAATTATTTTTAAAATTAATTGTTTGACTGATCGTGTTTATATTTTGGTTGCAAATATATATATGTATATATAGTGCGTCTATATATAATTATCACTGATAATTTAAATAAACATATAAAATTTGGCATTTATTTAATAAAATTGTTATTTATTTTAAAAATAATTATTAAATTAAACAGGCACGTAATACTAACTAAGATACTCGTAATATAAAATAAATAGACTACTGAAAAATGTATTCCAACACTATCAATTAAAAATAAATATATTTAAAAATCTTCAACATAATGGTAAATGTTGTTTTTGATGGGTACAAACAGTTTTTTCTCAATCAACGTTAATAACGAACAACGAAATAGTCGTTTTAATTTCCAATACGTCCAATATTTGCACAATCGAGATTGAATCAGCAAATAATAGTCTATTGATTAAACATTCCAAATTCAAACAAACACGAACGAGATAATACCGAAAGCGATGATTTAGACAAAAAGCTCTGCCTAAACTTTTTCATCCCACACAAAACAGCTGAAGCCGTTAATTTCAGATTATTCATTCCGTTTACCCATAACCGAGCATTTTATCCGAGCGCGGTGCATTAACATATTCACATTACTCAACCCCGTATGTGCTGTATTGAAATTTAAGTGAATAAATGAATTCCTGATTGTTTTCGGACCAAGTGCTCGACGAGGCGAGATGAAACTTTGAGGCGCGTGATAAGGCGCACATTTTACGCACCTCATCAATTCTAAATGTGCGGCAGGTGAATAGCAATGAAGGGGTTGGTGCGAGGGTAGTGAACAGGGCTGTCGAAAATATGTATTATTATTCCAACATAATAGATTCTGCAAAGAAATTTTAACATAAATAATGTTCTTAACAATACACATATTATATTTTTTATTTAATATTAAAATCATTAATTACGTATTATATTGCGGTAACACATATTTAAGTTTTATAAATATCGTAAAACGCCAGCGCAAATAATATTTACTTTTTATAATAAACTTATGTTTAATTGATTTTTCAATTTAATAATTTAAGCACAGTAGTTAATGATAAAACTATGCCATATTTAATGACATTTCAAATGATAATCAATTTGTAGAATTTTTTTTTCAAAATATGTTTTCAGTCTAGATTTTTTTTTATTTTCTAAAAATATTTTCGTAGTTTTTATAATTGGAGTTTTATTTCAAATATTTTAAGTCCTTCAATATATTATTACTTAACTATTTGTTTTTTGTTAATGTCATAATATGAATTTGGAATAGTGTAAACATTTTAACCAATATCATTATTAAAATATAACAGATTATTTGAAAGTCACTCAAATTGAAAACGCTTATTTTCACAATTACTGTTATAATTTTACGCTCGTTTGATATACAACTAAAAAAAGGAATAAAATATAGAAGAAAAACATGGCACTGATAAAAGAAGAACAAACATTGATCACATGCTGTTCCCGTGCAGTTTGTCAAAAATATATACCATTTAAGTTAAATAGCATTTACCATAATTAATTTCTCTACTGTCAATTCTTGGTAAAAAGCCATTATATTGAAGTCCTAATACAGTTTTTATACATTTCCACAGATACATTTTTAAACAATACAAAACTAGTTTCGTCTATTATAACATTAATAAATGTATACAAACTGCACTATTATTTTTATCGTTTAATAACAATAACTCATATGTCAGGATTTTTATAAGATTCAAACATTTATATTTCAAATAGCATTATCTTTTAAATGTGAAAATTGTATTTTAATTTTTTTGTTTGTTTAGTTGAGTATATTTTAACAAACTAACAATGTTTTTGTATGTTATATTTAGCTTTTGAAAGTATAGTAATATCTTATTACAAAAATACTTGCGGCAATCCTAATGTGAAATGAGCGATGCCAAATTGATTGCATTTGGCATCCCTAATGTTTACTGCCAACATTAAAATATAATTTATTAAGTCGAGTATTTATAACCCTTTAAATGCCTTGCCATTCTGACGCGGCGGGCGCAGCAACGCGATTAAATGGTGTGGCGCTTAGATGAAAATTTATGTCCAACTCTTTATTTGCGTTATTTAGACAGACATTTCAGATACAACACTACATATGCACGGTACGTGTTAATTTTTTGCGCTGTTATACGAATTCGTTGCATTGTTGAAATGTTTATTTATACTTTAAAAACTTAATAAATAAAGTTGATAACTTTATGTGATTTTTTTTATATAAGCCTTACAGATTTTTTTCACGGACTTGTACTATTAGATAGCTAAGTGAAAGCACAAAACTTTGTCTCTTGATTTATTCATTAAAATATACGTTGTCGGTGAAATATTACTTTTTTGCTTTTTGAAGTTTTCACAATATTGTATTAATAGATGACCTTTTTTCTAAGTTATAATCTCTAAGACGATTGAGAGAGAACCTAAATAATATCTTAATAAATAGTCAGTTTATACATATGTATGTATACAGTTTATTTTACTATTTTCAATTTGAAATTATCACATTCACTTACACGTCAGTTATGCAATCATATCGATTGAGAATTTACAATTCTTTATCTAGGAAGTAAACTACACTATACAATTTTTGGCAAAATGAGATATCGACATAGCGTAGCATATTTTGAGATGCTCTTTCCAATGACATACTCAATAATATTCTAACCCTACTAGAAAAGAATATAACTAAAAAAATATTACACAATATTAAATATTCAACACCAAAACGAGTTTGATCAGATATGGTGAAAAAATGTCATTTTTGACATAGTCTAGTTTCCTTCCCAGGTACAGAAGTACCCAGTCAATAAAAAATAGCGTTACTGTGAAAAATATTAAACCACTTTTATTGTCAATGTGATAAGCAGACTCTAAATACATTGATATACCTATAATTATCATTTAAAATCTCTTGTCTGACTGGATCCAAGAGATGGCAAATTTTTGTAATAAAATTAATCGATTAAGTGCCAGAAGTGAGTTGACTTGTATAACTTAAAACGTAGTTTGCTATAATACGATCATTAAAAATAAATCGAGACAAAGAAACATTCAATATATTTGTTAAATAAAATATTATAACGTTTTATTTTTGGCTAAAATTTTACACTTGCTGGATTGTGACATTATGTCTGGTTCAGTAAATGTTAAGAAACAAAAATATAAATGTAGACATCATTGACAAAATTGTCAGTGTGTAGTGTAATATAAAAATCCTAGTAATATTGAACAATAATTTTGCTTAAAATAAGAAGCAAAGAATATTCTTAAGGTAAAAGTAAATTTAGCTAGCAGCATGTTAATATATTTGATATTACTTTATGTGAGCTTTGTACCATGGCCTTATTCCCATCTGCACAATATGATTTGCTTTCTTCATAAAGAATGAGTAACACCTGAAGCAATAAATGTTGTCTCGTCTACAGAATGTAATATGGAACAATGCATACGGCCGACACAGGAGCTCCGGTAGGATGTGTCACATAATTTGCAATGGGAAGGAAATGCAGGCGGCGCGCGTCCGCTAATAAAACAATGCGGGCAGAAGGCAAGGAGAGAGGACCCCAAAGGAAGCCTCTGCTTTACGACGTGACGTCGCGGCGCCGACGCTTGAAAAGCTGCGACTATTCTGAACGAAACAATACAACAGTTATAATGTACTATATCATATTCGTTATATGAAATCCGAAAAAAAAGACGTGTTTCATAGGATAAAATTTAAATTTTTTAAAAATAATACCTAAATATTCTCAATTATATACATCTTTCTTTTTCAATTCGATTTCTATAGATTTATTTATTTATATTATATTTTTCTCCCCTGTAATTTATAAAATAAAATTTTAAATATATATAGCAGTAGCGTAGCTAGAAATTTTTGGCCCTCATGCAAAATGTACGCAATGGCCTCTTATGTGGTTAAAAAAAATGGGATGAAATAATCGTCCGTATGCGTTCTAACCTACAGTAATTTACATAAAACTATAAACATAATATTTAATAGGAAAATATTTTTTTCTTAAAAATAAATTTAGATTTTAAAATTTCTTCTTTCTCTATTTAAGGTTTGCAATAAATTATTTAAGCTCCATTTACGTCCTATGTCTATCTACACTATCTGCTTAAGTCTACAATATCCTACGTCACATTGAACTTTTTACAGGAGAGCTGTTAGAAATATTAGAATACATAGATTTCTGTGACTAACTTTACAAATACTTTTCTTTTTACATTTTTTTCAGTTGATTAACACTCGTATATACTCTACATGTCATGGAAAAATATGCAATACATCGCTTTTAGGAGGAAATACAACTTTATTTGAAATCATATATTGAGTGCAGACAGATTATGGGGCCCCTGGGCAGCGAAGGCCCACGTGCTTTGCATGAGTTTGTTATGAGGCAACTACGCCACTGATTTATAGAAGAGGTTTTATAGAAATCTTACTGTCTAATAGTTTCGTAGCTACTCTTCAGTAATATGAAAAGCGCTGTACATATAGTAGGTATGCTAAATGTGAGCTTGGCCATTCATTCTTGAAACAGATGAGTTCATTTGAGAGTCCATGCAAAATTGTTTCCCAAAGATACCATAAATTTAATGAAAATTTTAAAATAAGTTTCGGTCGATACTAAATCCGCGTTCCCAAAGAAACTCGTATGAGGACAGATCCTTTTGAAGAACTCCACATGAGGTAAAAGCATCAACAAGCAGCACCAAAAGACGTGCTGAGCAGTGTACTGGTAATGAAGCATAATTAGGGCTCTTTACTAACTTATCAAATTCGAAGATATTCAGATAGAAATTGTCTCATCCAATGACATGTTTTCTTTTAAGGACACGCCAGTCATCTGTCAGTACACGCAATTGTAATGGTGCTCTCACATCTTCCTGGCACTTTTAGGATTAAAGCGTATTTTTTCCCCACATCTAATTTTAAACGTATACGTAGCGAAGCCTCACGGGACGGTATCACCATGTATGTTAGTGAAAAAACTAGAATTTAAAAAAGAAAGGATGTCTAGCTAGATGATTGAATTATGTTATCTTCTAAATAATTTATATTTCAAATCAATTTGCTTAACTTAATAAACCTAAAATTGTGCTGTCTGTGTGCTGTTAAAACATCAAAAATATAATATTTTCCTTACCATTTGGCAGATGAACATTTTACTTTGTTTCTGTTATAGATGGCTTAAAGCAGTTATTTATCACACGGCCACTTTAAAGTATGACTTTTTAATCCTGTTACACACAATCATATAATAAGAGGTGATAAATTTCTTGAAGAATTACGCGGCATTGTCTTTGCGGCTGGCATATTTATTCAAACATTCGCAAATAAATGCTCTGTTGAATTGCAATATTACAGTGCTTCCTAACTTTATTTGGAACATTCTATAGATTATAATTTAATTTAAAATAATTAAACCATATAAACAAATAAAAGTTTTCACTGAATGTTAGTTTATTTCACAAACGTTCATTAAATAAAATTTTATTTCCCTCTATATTACCAAATATTATATTTATAAAATATCACAAAAAAGTAAATAATCATTTTCAGAGTATGGTAGAACCGATTAAGCAGTTATGAAGAGTTATAAAAAGGTTATATAAATAAAAATTCTTTTTATATTTGAAATTAGCAGTAAATAGCATCTAAAATCATTAAGCTTTGAAAGAAATGTCCTCAATATGATGACCTTTAGCAGCAACTCACTGTTAGAGATTGCCTTTGAAAATTTGTTTAGTTCGTAAACAGCGAGCCCCCGATGTGTGCCGTTCCAAAATCCTTGAGATTTCCAAAATGAAAGAAATCATAAATGTTCAAATCGTGTGTTCGCATTAGGAACAACTTTGTTGCGTGGAATGTTGAACCGTCACCGAAAAGCTCTTTGTGCCGCGATCAAAGATCGGCTGTTTTTAAGCTACGCACGTGCGGTAAAGTCTCAATGTACTCCAATCCAAACCATATTTGGCTACTGAAATGGTGTCACTGACGGAACTGCGGTATACCGCGGGCACCTGTCTATTATCTAACAAAGAGTGCATCATTCCAATAATTATGTTTTTTAAGTAAAAATTCTCTGCACACTTTTTCTCGTGTTTTAAATCAAAATTCAATTTAATTATGTCAAATGATCCAAATGAAAGCACGTCAAAATACGGAAAATATTTTTTTTTAGATATTTAAATAAATTTAAATCCAAAGTATTCATAACATATTTTAGCTCCCATAAACCTATTGTTTCACTCTTACAATATAATAGCAATGAAAAAGTCCAATCATAGCAAAATTTCACTATACTCGTATAATTAATTCAAAAATATGATTTTACATTTTGTAACTAATATTACCTTATGAGTATATAAATAAGAATAAATAATTGTATATAACAATAATAATACCACTTTGTTTGTAATTCACCAAACTAATCCGAACTAATCCATTATATAACATAAATCTAATTATTTATAAATATTCATTTTAATTGTAAAATTAGAAGTTTTCACTTCTATCGTGTGGTCATAAGCACACGCCCAATAAAAAAAAATCTATTACTCATGTAAGAACATGAAAAATAAGGCTATCTGGATGGAGTACTGCACTTTTCAAAATCTGACAATTCTATGTCCGTGCATGTGGGCAATATTTCGTTGGATCTATGTGTTTACCTTCGTGCCGTATCCTCATTCTAGTTGCCGTCTGCATGCAAAGCAAAAACGACCAACTCGTTAAACGTTAGCTTTTGAGTAGACAGAAACCGATAACTTTGCAGACTTTAATGTTTGTTTTATGAAATATAATCTACTTGTTATAAACACTTGCATGACGTGAAAGTTGCACATATCGTTAGCTCGGTCGTATTCGTAGGAGTTATTCTGATCGTTTATTTAAAAGTGAGGTAGTAATAATTTGCACTAGAACTGATGTGACATGACACATTAATCATTTATTAAATTATTTAACCATATGAATAGTAATTATGAGAAGAATGTGATATAAGTCACGCATGTTAGGCTGCAGTACAATAAACGTTAACAGTTTATTTAAAAAATTAGTATTCAGAAGTATCAAGAAACGTAAAACATACTCGTAGATATTTGGAAGAATTGAAAAGAAAATATCACGTAAAATGAAATGATTATGTTTTGAATAATCTTATTTTAATATAAGGAAATTAAGATGAATATTTACTACCATTGAATTATAAAAACACTTACTATAACTTAAATATAAATTTTAAAATTACTTTGATTTAATAACGTTGTTTCTAAAGAAGATACTGCATTTTATAAGATTTTACCAAACCATACTTCAGTATTTTCAATGTGTTGATATACCGTGTTTGTATTGTCGAAGACAAATAAATTTAAAACTCAATTTTACTAATTAAGATCGATCCGAACGAACATACAAATGTCGAATAATTTTAATCCATTTCTCTTCCCATTTAAATATTGTTTTAAACTAACTATTAGTACGTGATATTAATTACTGATGTTAGTACTGGTATAAAGCATGAAACTAGCTTTTTAGTTTGTAAACATTTGATTTTATTACTAAGGGTCATCTCTAGACCACGTAACATTTTTTATTATCTATTTTACCCCCCTTTCCTCTAAGTAACACCATGTAGACGTTTACCCTGATAAACCCTCACCCTCCCCCACTATCCTATCAAAGATTGGGGAATTTTCTACGTCAAATAGGAATAAAATTTACAATCCACTTCTGTGCACTTTTTGGGAGTATAAAAAAGAGACAATAAAAATTAACCCACCTTCCTCCTTGTAACGCCATGTAGACGTTAGTTGCCACTCTTACGTCCCCTCAAAAGCGTTACGTGGCTTAAGGACAACCTCACACCTTTAATTCAATCACTTATTATTTTAATTTGTACCAGTTTCTTGTAGGAAACATTACATTTCTAGCTGTGTTTAATGTGATCTAATATTGGGCGCCACCATTTTTATGGGTATCTAAATAAATTTAAATTATATAGGATCAAAATTCCTCTTTTTTTTTTAAACGCTTCGAAACAAAGCGTATGGATCTCCACAGTGTGAAGATTTCTTCGACAGTTTTTTCACGAGTAATAATTATCAGTTATTAGCTCAACCAATTTGATCCATACCCTGGTTTCAAGTGCACCTGAAAAAACCTGTGTACTGCCAGCTATGGGATTCGAATCCTAGACCTTCGGCTCGTGAGTCGGATGCACTATCCACTCACCTAAGAGGGCGACGTAAATAGAAACAATAAAAATACTATTATTTTATTAAAAGAATTATTGCATGTTACAACAAATAGATGTATTCTACATGTACGTGTAGTGTGTCTTCGAAAGCATCTTTGCAATGTAAATGTAGACACTGATTACTTTTTTAAAATTTTAAATAATAGCTTCAGTTACCCATACGCGTAACAAAATAATAAATTTGACCGTCGTCTTAAACAAAGAAAAGGTTGGTACTTGTTTCCTTCATCCACGATAACCATCTCATTAAAACAAAAGTTATTCCCGGTCGGGCTAAGTCCAATTGATTGGTAACGTGTTATTCCACACTCGTTCGCTCGCTTTATTAATGGTTCTCCGTGGATCAAGTAGCAGATTAAAATTCGACGCAATCTACAGTGGCGTAAGTAATTGAAAATATTTATTTTGAATGTTTTAAATATTTTTTTATTAATTCATCATTCTTTTATCGTCACCTCAACTGCTCACGAGTTACCTATAATGAAATTATATGATGTGCATACATTTTAAACATTAACATTCATATTATTCATAAGTTTTGATATTTTAAATATAATCATCCTATATTAAGTGCAATCGATAATGATGAAACCTCAAAACAATTTAGTATTATTTTTCTTTATTGTTGCATTTTTATGGTATAATTGTTAATTTAGAAAGTAATGAAAAATTTCATATCGATTTGAATTACGGCTTAAAAAATATTTTCTAAAACTATTTTTCTTTGTTATAATTCTTTGACGTAGTATAATTATCACAATACTCGTATATACAAAGCATTTTCGTATTTCATACGATTTTCTTTTAATTATACATTTATAATTAACATATCAGTTTGTTTTTTGGACCGCAGTAAAATAAGACGTTAAGGTATCTAACCAAGAGTAAAAAAATATTTTTACTTATCCATAATTTACTACAAAAATTCATTAAAGGACAATTGCGGCTAGTATGTGGTGGCATATATGAGGCGTATATTTCCAAAGTGAACTTATTCCACTTCAAAAAATTTGTGGCAAATGTAAAAACTGTTAATGGTGTCTATATCACGTGCTTTTTTGTATCCATTTGTAGTATAAAATACAATTTGCATGGAAGATAACAAATAAACATATGTTATATCGACATCGTAAACAGTTTTTTGAAAATGGCCATACATTTGTTGAAGTGGAATAAGTTCATTTAGGAAATATACTCCTCATATATATATATATAAGTCTAAACCTATTTGAAATACTTTTTTTTTTGTTTTTCATTGGTATTTGATAATATTGTTGTGGTGAGATATAAAATAAACTTTGCTACAGTTAATTATAAAATAATAAGAAAATTACATATATTTTTGTTGTATTCATTTATAGTGTAAAATACAATTTGCAATGTAGATAACAAAAAATATGTAATATCGATACCGTAAACAGTTTTTTTGGCATTTGTAAAAAAAATATTGAAGTGGAATAAGTTCACTTTGAAAATACACCCCTCAAATATAAATTGAATTTTCTAATGGTTTAATTGACTATAAGACATCAATATTAGACAATAATGAATTGTTTGTCGATTTTTTATAAATTAATGTTAACGATCATAACTTAGGGGATTAGGCGTTATGGAACTAAATATGAACTTAAGTTTAGTAATTAAATCAATATCGCAAGCATCCGAATATGTACAACTCATTTATACTATTTCCCACAACTTAGAGATAGATGAAAGCATATTATTTAAATGTATATAAAAGTATAGATTATTTTTATAAAATCGCTATATTGATTATGTTTACCCTTCATGTATCGACTGCCACTGTCGAAGTAGTGGAGTATCTTCCAGTATGATAATATTTACGAGGGATAGGTGGCGCATTTATACGGAAGCATCTCTAGACCTCGTTAAATTGACTCTTATATTACTTTTAAATGTTTATAATAGAGAAATATAAATGAAATAGTCATAAATCGACCGGTTCGTGAAAGTTTAATAGTTCAAATCGCATTCGTATTATATTTATCTATGCTATAAATTAATTTACATGATATATACTCACACATTTCTTCTTCTCATTTGCATAGTAATTTAAAAAAAAATTATATAAAAATTAATTTAAAATGTCATATGTCGTCTCCATTAGACTAGTTGGTAGCGCGCTCGCCCATCAAGCGGGGATCCTGGGTTCAAGTCCGGGCCGGTTACAAAATTTTTCAAATGTTTATTCATTTCTTTTGTAGCCAGGACACGAACCCGAAATGGTTGAGCTAATAATTGTCAATTATAACTCGTAAAAAAATAAACTTTCAAAACAATCTTAACATTGCGAAGATCCATATCCACTTCTTTTCGGATATGGTTAAAAGGAATTTTGAATAAATTAGATACATATATTTCTATTATTATTTTATTATAACGCTAACACTGCCAATGGGTTTATTATTTAATGACAAACCTTTTTAACGGCTCCATTCCAAATACTCGGTGTTTTTGTTTGCGCGATCAATTAAATCTACGTGAAAAAAATCGTGTTAATACAAATATTAAAATAGATAATAAATCTATTCTAACTAGCATATATTAATTTCGTTAAGTGACTAATGTTTAAAAAAATTAAAATATACTCGATATAAAAAGTGTCATAGAACGGTTTTAGTCGTTTTCTATGTACATATTAAGAAAATCATTCTTTCCAAAATATTATTTATTCATGAAGGAGTGATTAAAAAATAAAAATTCATGTCAAAAAGAATAAAACCATGCTAACTAACAACTTCTTTCATTTACATTTTCCAATTAAAATCAGCTTATTTTATAGTCTGGCTATTATAACACGCAGGAGCGACATACAGAAATTTATGTTCGTTTGCCTATACCAGATTCTCAATGGTGTTGTCTTATGTCAGAGCTAAAAAATGAATCGAGTAGTATTGTTACAATAAAGTAAGGGTTGTCAAAATTTAAACATTGAAAATCTAATTCATTTTATAAAATTATCCTTATATATAGAATATATTATCAACAAATACGCATAGATATTAACTAGAAATTATTAATTTTATTTTTTATTAATAAGAACACGTTCCAGAATTACTTATTTAAAATTAAATAATCTGAAAATATTAACATGGTTACAGTTAATATGACAAGTAATATATAATCAGTTCACAAATATAGATATATATTATATTAACAAAATGAACAATTATCATCTTTACACATCTTTTACAGTTTTATTAATTATGTTCAGTTTTCAGAAAATAAAATGTTTTGGTAAAGCTATTATTTAATAAACAATAAATGTTTATGTATTAATTCTCTTTTTAATAATCCATATTTATATAGTACATTAAAGTGCTATAATAATACTGTAATGCTTGTATGTTTCATGTAAAATGTTAATAAAGTAATTTAAGTAAATACCACATTATGTTAGTACAGTAATTCAAGTAATCAGTAACAAGTTAATACAGTTTCATGTAAATATTTTATACGACTCGTATAAAAGATAAAATATTTTAATAAAATCGCCGTTTTTATACTTATTTCTACAAAAGAAAATTAAGACAGGTTTCGCTTACTAGAGTTAAAAATATTTTCAGCCAAGAAATGAGTCTCATTTTTCTTAAAATATTTTATAGAATTGAGTGTATGCATAAAACCGTGGTACTTTTTTAATATAATGTTATTTCACTAAAGAATGACAGCAGATACAAATTATTATAAGGATAAATAATAAATGGATTTGTGTTTACAATGAACTCTCTTTAAATTTACTAAATAAAGGTTAGTTTAATAATTTTAGTTTAATTATCATTTGATTTTTGCTATTTATATCAATGTATTTAAATAATATTAAAATCGTTGGCAACCCTAATCAACCAGTAAGAAATACGGTGGCTTGTGTGCTTTTACGCGTCAATTAAGTAACAAATGTAAAGGAAAGACTTTAAAAATCTTTAAAGAATGATTGGATCCCAATGTTGTAAATCAGTGTGATATTTAACATCTTTTACATTTTAGTTGAATTGTTACATGCCGCTTAGGATAGAAATGTCATTAATTGGTTCTAATATTTTATGAAACAACGTGTAAAACAGTTTTGATGAGAGAGAGATTCTTGAAATTGAATATTGAAGAATGTGTAACTTTTTGGTCTCTTTAATCAAATTACGTTATATTAAATTAAATCAAATAACCAAATTTTATTGTATTGAAGACAGCCTTGAAATCAACGTGTATATATTTATAAATAAGAGATTCCTGATATATGTTTTATTACTTCTCCGAAACTTCCAGAAGTAATTATATTACAAATGTATTAACAGTGAGAGTATGTAAATCAACTTGTAAATATAATAAGTTAATCTTCAAATTGTAATTATTTATTTTTAAATGATTGTAAATATAATAATAATCATTTTTACCAAAACCAGAAAGGTTGATTCATATTTTCCAATTATTATAACATATATTTCGAGTGTAATAAAATAGTTCAAGTTTCAACTCTTTGGATTAAACTTAACGCAACTACTTAGTTGTGGTGTTAAAAGAACGATTCACATTTTGAACAACATACTCGTATCCTATTCAAAGATTGTTATTGTATCAAGCGTAAAAAGTATTAATTTATCTTAATCATTAGTTTGTTGTTAATATCATTAGACACGTATATAAATATAAACAACATAAATATTTTGTTAGAAAACACATAACTTAGCACTTGTCCTTCACAGCAGTTTTAATACAGATTTACAATTTACAGATTCTTACAATTTTAATATATTTGTATATATGACGCATAGTGTTATACATTTTTTCTTTTATTTTAAATATGATATTAAATTCCTCAAATGAATCGAGTGTTTAAACGAAATAAGATTAATGAAATAATTTAAAAAGTGCGTTAAAAAATATATCGTGATTGCCACCTTATTCAAAAAAGTTAGTCAATGAATGCGCCCTATACCTACCTATATTACAAAAGTTAATAACGAATGGTGTCCAAAAACATTTCTCAAACAAACCTTAATTCCAATTTATTTATACAAGTCCCTCTACTTATCTCGCCTGCACAAGGCTTACATGTATCAAGTTTATTGATTCAAGTCAGATCATATTTATAACCTTATAATGAAGTATAATTCATAAACACACATTCATTTTTCAGCATTGTAAGTATAGCGATACAGATTTGCTTTACATATATTTCATTTGCAAAATATATTAACTTATAAACTGTGACGCTATGAATCAAGTAAGAATGTGTGACAAACACAAGAAACTGATTTTCGAAGATATTTCAGATGTTTTTGATAAAAATATTTTTTAAAACAACTTTAAGTTATAGATTAAAAAACTAATTCTCATGTAAAAATCAAGTTTTGAACGGAAGGCATATTTATGAAAATCAATTTGTTCAATACGTATTTTAGAATTAGACCAAACTTTTGTGTTATATATCAGAGTATATTTTTTCTTTTTTTACCCATATCCGCTCTGAAACAAAGCATATGGATCTTCAAAACATAAAGATTGTTTTGACAATTCATTGTTTTTACGAGTAATAATAGTCAATTATTAGCTCAACCGTTTCTGGTTTGTGTCCTGGCTACAATAAAAATAAATAAATGTTTGAAAAATGTTGTAACTAGCCCGGGATCCCCGCTTGATAGGCGTGCGCGCTACCAACTAGCATAATGGGGACGACATAATTTATTTACCTATTTACAAAACTTATCAATAATTTATATGAATCGGTTAAAACATTTGTTTTCTAACAAAGCTAAAAAAACATGGAGAATTTAAAATTATTATAGAATAGTTGAAACGGTCAGTTTTCAATTTGTTTACAGAAAAAGATTTTTTTATTAACTAAACAGAAGTACAGGTTCATAAAATTTATTTTCTCCTGAGCCAATCATTGCTTGCTCCATTAACTTTCACTGGATGTATTCGTTCTTCCACCCTTCGTGAGGCTCACTCGCCCACCGTTCCATGAAGTTTAATTTACGTCTACTTAGTGTAAGCTAAGTAACAAACATAAAATAAATGGTAATAAATTTGATTCGGTAATACGAACTTCAGGTATAACAATGGCGAACTCGAAGTGATTCTCAACTGCGGTCAATAATTCGACTTACTGGGGTTTACTTGTGTAATAATTATTACTGACACAAGTTTTAAGCTCATTGCAGTGAACGTAATATTAATGTGCATTTCTCATAGACTAAGCTCACGAAGCTTTTGCCATGCTGCCATTTGACAATGCGTTTTACAAGGACGACATTTTTATTTCAGTATAAACATTCATAATTATTAAACTGCTATTGTATGGTGGTTCAACTGAAATACTGATACCAGGAGATATTTTTTCTAAGAAATATATACATAAACTTCAAGGAAAATTTTCTTCAAAATCTCATTGTATACTCGTACTTCTCTGCTACCAGTTTATATAAAAACAAAATTACCAATCTTTTGTATTTCTACACATATCGTTTAAATTACATTCATTTGATTTTTTTTAAGAATATTGTTATATTATATGTCATTTCATTCAGTTTTCGACAGTAATTATTAATATAACTACAAAGCTTCAGAAACTTTTCTATGAAATTAATCTTTAAAATGAAG
>JAPMAG010000076.1:6761-20117 GCA_036584685.1 Rhyacophila sp. Rhy_31_5 | reverse complement strand
CAGTCGGCCATGGACCTGAATGGATCGTAGCGCCAAATTATAATATAATAATAATTGTAGATTATGTAACCGGTAACAGCATTGTACTCGTATGTCTAGTGTTTAATATTTCGATTTTTTTCTTATGCGATTTTAGTCAATATTTTATTTGTACTTGAAACTATTTTTTTTTATTATTAAATATTAGATTTTGTAGACTTGAAATAATATTAAAAAACACATTAATCAAGTTACGTTTTTGATGTTAAGTTACGTTGTGTATTAGAAAATTTTAAGAGAAAACATCGTTTAAATAAACTTCCTAAACTTTAAATATAATATTTTTGATATAAAAAATCAAAATGCTTCTATAGAATTGAGCATCCACTTGATATGCTTGAAGCGGAAGGTTATTAATACTTCGAATGTCATCTTACTATTCCATTATAAGTGCATGCCAGTAATTATATTAAATACTTGACAATTAAAACCATAGTAGGTATATTACATACTTCTAAATTATCACCACTGTTTACTTGCTACGCCAGGAATTTGTAGCACTTCGTAGCAGCATAAAGTTCTGGTATCGCTTTGTAGACTCTCCATGCCGCTGTTTTTCGCACGATGCGCACACAAATCACTAATTGAAATCTTTTGTGCTGCTGCGGTGTACTTTAATTGCAATGTGGATTTTACTTTCCTTGTGGTCGTAGTAATATTGTGTTCAACGCAAAATGTGTAACGATATGTTTCTGCCTGACGGCAATAACGATATGATTATATTAGTATTTTACTGTACTCGTATAGAGATAAAAAATCATTTGTTTTCTTTTCAATTAACTGTATGTTTCATCTTTTTACTTAGTTCGGGATTCATCTTAGGGTTAGATAGTGAGATAAATGTGTTATAATACTAAATGTAAAAATATTTTTAAAAAAAATCTGTTGTTTTTAAAATAGCGAATTTAAAAAAAAATTACTAACGTTGTAAAACTGTGTGAAATTTTTCATTTAAAAATATTTTCGAAACAACATACTCGGTTGTAACGACACTGAACACATGCATTGTCGACCTTCTACTAAATGTGAATTTTTGCAATTATTCGAACAAAACATCCTGAACATTTAGTTATAAGATATACATTTTCAACAAATCTTTTAAGAACTCATAATACGTAAAATCTTCATTCTATCGCTGTACACAACTAACGACATTGTTTTCGCTTGTTTCAGGTAAGTTTTCTTTTGCTAGTTTCGTCTGCCTGTCGCGGCCCAAGTTTGGCGCGTGTCACGAAATTTGAAACGTTGAGCTGCGAGTATTTCAACCCCCCTAGAAAGTTACGAAAGTTTTTCCAGCAATTATGTATACTTACAATGAGTTAGTCAAAAGTTTGTACTCTCAGCGGTTTATTTATTAATACCGTTTTGCGAGAATGATTTATCAATTGTTTTGATTACAAGTATTATTTGGCTACAGAAAACGCATTAGTTGAATTTAAAGTGTTTGTTTCAATGGCGTATATGTATAACGATCAACATATTTCAATTATAAAATAATTATATGCCAAGTTTGTCGTTCAAATCGACGTTTTCAATTATAGTGGGCCCTGTAATCTTAATTTTCATTTAATTTCCTCATTTGAAATACATACTATAAATATTTTTAAAAAACGCGAAATATTACATTGTTTTGAATGAATTTGGAAAAAAAATACCTTTCTTTTTAGACGGCGAAAGTTGGATGTTGACGCTTGAACAAAAAACCATGTGTTTATTCGAAAATAAAATACTGTACTAGCAACTTTAAATTCGTACATCGCTGGACTTCTCGTGCACTTTAACATCATATTTAAACCCCGAGACCAAGGACACTCAGTGGGTGGGTCATGTTGTTAGGTGTGATATGAATCTAGAATTTTCAGAAGGGTATTTGAAGGTATGCGTCAGGCCCTCCGCCCGTAACCTGGGGGTGGTTATGTAGTCGGATATAGACCTGATTGAATCGTAGCACCATACTGTCATCATGATTAAACACTTGGTTACTAGAAATTGTTATAAACCTCAAAGTGTATAAAATGTGATAATCATATTCACATATGCACGGAACGATCAAAAATTTTTTTATCGCCACTGTATAAATATTATATTTTGATCACTTTGATGTAACTGAAAATCTACGCATTTCATTCGGACGTTCATTCATACTATACGTTTTCGATTTATATTGTTGAATCCTATCAAACATACACTATAGATGGTAATAAAAAAATAGACCCACATTCGAAACCGCTGCGTTTCATACTGGATCAGCGATGCGATTGATTCTTTTTGTTACTTTTTATTTGGATTTTCCACTCGATCGGTATTACACAAAACTGATAGACACTCGGTGGGCGTGTAACACAATTGTAACCACCCCGTGAATAAATCCACCGACTGCTTTAAGTTGTAACACGCCGGTAACATGACGGGGATTATGCATGCAGAGTCAGAGAATAACCCGGCATTCAGGCAAACCGTAGTGCGTTCCGCCCACGTTTTACTTTTGACATATTCACCCATCTGCTGTGTGTATGCACTAACGTACCGTGGTTTTCTTTACCGCTCTGGGATAATTTTGAAACCTGTCATTCTGTTTGACATTTTAAGTCTCGGATATCACAGGGTCGCTTGGTCTATCTGTGTCGCGTACAATTTGTTTTTTAATGCGTTGATTTTACAAAAAGAATTCAAAATATGATGCACTTGAAATTTAAAAGGTTCAGTATTGCGTATTCACAAGGCGATCTCATATATTGTTGAAAAACATGCGCTTAGTAGGAAACGAACGTGACACGCCTAAACAATGAACGGTCATACGAAATATTCGAGTAATAATTTTACCAAATAGTATGAAAAGAAATGAGACAGAATCGGCAAATCTAATGACGAATGGCGCAAGGGAACTGAATAATAATAAGTTCGATTATAGCGATCGGTCAATTTGTATTATTTATGGTTTGGCACGTGGGCTACTCAGACTAAAATAACCTCAATTCATTATTTACAATATACGTTTTATTGCGGCATATCACGCTTATAAATAATTCATTGTGTCTGACAAAGCAGTATAATTTAATTCTTGTTGATGTTAGCAGAAATATACTACTTTCAATTATAAAGCACCTGTAATTAAAACTCAATTCTAATTGTGACATTAAGGCTATGATTATTTTAACGTATAATTGAATCCCTTTTGGTAAAATTGACGTTTAACAATAATCCCCCCACAATCTCATTAGCATACTAACGTATCATTATTATTCTTTTTACAACCGTTAATTTCTGCTAGTGATACCGTTAGTTAAATACTCATAATTAATTTATACTGTGAATTGCTACGGTATGAGCTGAGAAAAACTAACTCAAAGGTAACTTTTTATGCTTATTAAATAAACAATAATAGCGTAAAACTGGTAAGTTATACCTGTTTTTACTGGGTGAACACTGAAATCATTTTAACCTCACCTATATTATATAGTTTTATATTTTTAAATTACTGAAAAGAGTGAACTATTTTTATTCAACCGTGTAAAAGTTGTACGTACTTCGTCCATTCAAATTCAAATGTACATTTTTTAATAAAAAGCTTTTCTCGACCATTCACAGGTGCGCTTAGTCTCAAGTACGTTGTATAATATTTTGTCGACATAATTTTTGGATTAATTGTACTGTTCTTTTTTAATTTTGTCCTCCATTTTAACTTCTTTCTGTATAATTTTTCATTAATATTAACATTAAAATATTACATTTGGTGAAGCTATATGCTTAAACCATTTCGGATCTTGTCCATACAATATTATTCTATGTAGTATTGTACAACATCGGAATTCAAACCCTAAGATCCTGTCGATGAAAATAATTAAAATTCTGTGGATTGGATGCCATGGAATATGTTTTCTGTTGAAGTTTTCTGTAAAATAGACTTTAAATTCTAAAACTGTTTACTTAATTGAACTACATTTTTTATTATTGAATGATTGGTCAAAGCGTGTACCTTATAAATATACTAAAAATCACCGCCTTTATTAATGAAAACTGAAGTAGGACATTGCTTCAAATGTCGGACATTATTACATATTTTAAAAAATCCTTAAAAAACTGTAAATTTCAATTTTGTTGACTTATACAATATAGTTGTTATTCGTAACTATACTTTTAAAAAAATGTTCGTTTCTGTGTATTATACATAAATAAGCTATCTCGATTAGTATTTGTCACACGATCGAATTAGTATTAGCGTCCCGTTTTCATATTTGTAAAAGATGCCCAGTTTGTGTCGCTTGATTTTCTTATAATACTGTAATATAATACATCCAGTTTATTTTGGCGTCGATGTAAAAAGCTCCGCCTTTTAAATGAGCTTCGCGACAAAATGTGCCCAAATGGGTTGCCCAACAAAATCTACATGTTTATGCTGAGCGAAAATAATATTTACCCGCTCAGTTCGCAAGTCTGATATTTGAAATAATTTATGTGCAAGTTGTTGATAAATACGATGTTCGATTGAAGATGCTTAATCCTTGAAACATGTTCAGTCGAACATTTTCCTAAACCATGTTAAATCAAAAATATCTTACACATTCTTGTAATGATTCAAATAGAAAATAACGTAAATAAATGGTTCGATTAATTATTCTTTTTATTATTATGATATTGATGGTTCACACTCATATTACATCCGACGTAACGGTTTGAATATCAATACTTCTTATGTACTCGTATTATATCACCTTTACATTTTACTGGTGTTAAATTAAGAAAAGTATTTTTATTAATTGGTTCTCTGTGTTAAAGCTATTATATAGAATTTAATGCTAAGTGTTACACTTATTTTTTAGATCATCGGTTGAATATATTGAAACAAACAAGACCGATTGATCTTGAATATATACCTTATGGAAATAAGTATAAAAGTTGTATTATTATTTTATTATTTTTGCTGTTTTTGCTCTTGTCATTTTTTCAATAACACTACATGTTATTTATTCCATAAAATCGAAAACAAACCCTAATCCATGACTTAATATTAATTACATTGCTTCATGACCATACTGATTAAAAGAGAAATGAATGTTTGTTTCAGTGATTCAGTCTGCGTTTTAAATTTGTATTTAATGTGATGTTACGATCCATTCAGGCCTATCTCCAGTCCTTTGTTTTTGTATCTCTAGTTACGATATCTGCCCATTCTGGGGCGGATGATGGCCTGAGTGTGCTCAATAAAGTTTCTTCAAACACCTTAAGAGCTCTGGGTTCATCTCATTTTACAACATGACCCAGACGTCCGAGTATTCTTACCCTCAATCCATTTACCATATTAGGGCTAAATAGCTCGCCGAACTCAGCATTAGTACGTCTGCGAAATCCTTGGTTTTCTTTAACTTGTCTAAGTATTCTTCGAAGTGTCTTATTTTTTAATATCATCCATACATAACCAATATTCAAATCCATACAGAACTATATGTTTCACTGTCACATTTTAAACCCGGAATTTTGGTTACTTCTACAGGATTTTGGACCTGAATAGACTCTTCAGCGCAAAGTTTTAAATCACATTATTTAGGAGTTTATACTTAGTTATCGAACTGCCATAATATGAGTAATGACATTTCTCATGTCTCAAAATTCACTACTGATGTGTGTTGCCCTGTTAATTTAAAATTGTAATATGTTAAATGGCATATTTTTGGGAATGATAATGTACTTTCGATACCATAAGAAGCTTATAACTTACATTTCAAATATTTCTGTAATCGAATTTACAATACCTGGAAAGGATGTGCCAAGTATTCTTTTTAATATAATTATTTTTCATAATTATAATGTAATCATCAATAATATGTTTCATATCTTTATATTTTGAAAGCCCCTGCGGCGCCGTTTAATTTATATTCGAGCGACGTCTTTTTCGTTGAACCCCTTCCGGTCGGAGCTCAACTCTCACAGATTAAAATAATGAAATGCTAATGCCACCCGGTTCAGAGCCGTGCTGAGCATGGGAGCACTCGCAAATGGTTTAGCGATGTTCCGCCTTCAAGGGGTTAGCAAAGAATAATTTCAAAGTAGTACATAGCCAGTGCATGATCTGAAGGGAAAAAATGGAATTTATTACGCGGACTGGGGCTGACGTTAAGTTATTTCATTTGTTTGACCGACTTCTTTTACAGCAGAAAAAGGTGAATAAAGTTTATCTTTAGAATACGTACTGCTGTCGCTCTTATCATTTTTTATACGCTGATAAAGTCTATACATTAAAATATTTTTTCGAACTCGATGCCTTTCTATAAATATTTCCTCAACGGTGATCATAAAAAATCTCTAATTTAAACTATAGTATTATTTAATTTATATATTTTTAAAATATCATTAAGAGAATATATGCTTCACAGAAAAATTCATTTATGTCTGGAAAATGAAACATGAGCACGTTCACTTTTCATTATCAGCTAATGAATTGTTTATCACACATAAAAGGTACCGACAGACCTTTGAAGTTAAATTGAACTATTAATCGCAAAAACTTAAAATGCGTTATGTGAATTCTTATAAAATGTGGACAAATTAGATATTTTACTAGTAATAATCTTGACGCGTGTGTGAAATCGGTGCGTACTAATATCAGGTGTACACGTATACATTGGTATCAAATTTGTAGTCAATTTTAAATCATAATAGAGTAAAAATGGTAACTATGTAATGTTTCATGTTTGGAAATCGTACATTGAAGTTATTTAATGAATAGTAAAATTCACATATAAAACAGTAATACTACATCCGGAATTTCACGTACAATACTTGTATGCTAAATAGCTTAGATTTATTTAAATTCTTATAAAAAAACTAAATTTCCCCATTTAGGTAACTTTTGAAACAATATTGGATATTCTCTTTTCAGATATCTCGAATACAGGCATTGTAAGAGCAAAAGCATTCGTTTGAAATAGGTAACGCAATGTAAAAATTAATGTTTATTAATTTTTAATTCAAACTTCCACTACAATTGCATTGCCTATTTTAAGCCAGTCAACTTTCAACGTTCTAAAGATAACTTTTTGATTGCATGAACATTTTCTATTGTTTTCTTGAAGCAGTCGGCCGCTTTGCATTCTGTTTGTTGAGAATTGCAATGAAACGAGATACAAAGAAAATGTCGTTAGCGCGACTAGTTTTGAAAACCTCATATAAACTAAGATTCAAAGTCTTGCTGTATTACAAGTGTTTTAGCCAAATCATAAATATTTTTACAATGCTACACCTGTATGCCCGTACATATATATAATGCCCGTTCTGATAAAGAAGACTTACTCGTATAATACGAGGGGAAGATGGCATACTTTTTAATAGAGAAGTTCCTTTTTTGGCCATGCGCTGCCGATATATGAGTGTGTTATTATAATTATTAGTGGACAGTGATATTCTAAATTGTTAAATATATCAGTGCATTTAATGTTTTTGTTTCTATTGTAGTTTTTGGAAAAAAATACAATTTCGTGATGAACTATCCACTCGTAAATTCAACAAAAACAAATATGCTCTGTTTTTAATCACTTTCTTTCAAATCGTATTTTTATTTTAAACCATAATTTTATATTTTCATGACTGTATAATTGTATATGTATTTTATGAAAACATATATTAAGAGTATATACATACTCTTGTATAGGTATATACAGGAAAAAATAAACCATTACACAAATTATTTCACTCATGGCAATATGTACTAGTATTGTATGTGGAATATTCAAAATTCTATGCGCTTAAATAAGTATAATGTTTGGAATGCCTGTGTGTAACAGCGGTGCAGCATGGGACTAGCAGCGACTACGGCGTAGCATATGTCATGGAAGAGAGTGCTTATTCTTTATATAGGCAAATGATTATTTTTTGCTTTGAAGCAAACATATTAGTAATATATAAACGTGTTGATATACAATAATTGCAAGTAACTGTGTTAGGTGAAACATTGAACAGCGCTATTCAATTGAGCGATCATTTAATGTGTTTTTTATTTATTGTATTTAAAGTCTTGTGTTCAAATGATATCTCTTTTGTCGAATTACTAGTAAACAGTACTAGATTACATAGCAATCAATATTTAAAAATTATATTCTCATTGATATCGAGTATTTAGTTAATAACGAAGCAACTATCTAACCATAACGATATTTCTAATCAATTTCGTAAAAAAAATTAGTTGTATGTATTGAAAAACATGAATTATTATTGTAAGTGAAAAAAATAATAATTGCACTAAATTTGATGTCTACAAAGTTTGTCGTTAGGTATTTCAATTTCATATGGGCATACAACCAGCGCCAGACGATGCTACCAATACCCTCCAACGTTGGACACTTGATGGTTGGACGCATCATGTGCCCGATGCGCGAACTACCAGTGTTCAATATCAAGCTCCCAATATTTATATTGGAACACGTTCTGCCTGGTGTCGGTCTTTTGTTCGCTTCAAAGGGTTTTTTCTTCATTGGATTGTACGCTTGGAAGACATTTGATGCACTGCTACACGATTCGTCCAAACATATCAGATTTTTCCTTGAGACTTATAACTTTAATGCATTCATTTTCATTGAAAATTCTAATTTAAATACAAAAAAGTGTAGTATACAATGTACACAAAACATTAAACGGACATTGAAATCAAATGTATTAGATCAAACGTTCATTCCACCGTGTAGCAGGGCACTCGTCCTATATTTTACTAAAAAAATGGAGCTAAACATTTGAGTCAAACGTTCACCGCATCGTCTCGCGCCGGCTTAACAATGCAACTGAAATTGAAAATATTTTTATAGTATAATTATTAATGTGTTAAGTATTATGACTATCATATAAATATCCGCTTAATCAATAGCCAGTACATAAGAGTCTTACAGTCCATTATTAAAGTAATATATATTCGTATAGGCTTTAGATGTTGTGTCTATTTTTATTGTATCGTCTAAATAAGCCATGCTGTATATTTTAAATCTGAGTGCAGCGTACTTTTACCGTATATTTTTCTGTCTGGCAATCTTCTTTCCATTTGTGCACGAGTTCCGGGTGGCGCGTTGCAGCCTTTGAGGACGGACGCCTTTGGAGGAGGTGACGTCGACGCCCAACACCACATGAGCCTTTGGCGTCACGGCACAGACCTTTTAAACTGGATACTTTCAAAACAGTTTTCACCTTTTTTCTAGGCTATTAGAATTTTATTAACTTGTGCGAGGATCGACAGATAAAGTAACGAGGCGGTTGTTTCGGGTATAATTTGTAACAGTTAGCCATAATTTTATTATGATATGTACTTCTCAAATATCTATTTAATAACGGAATTGCTATCAGACGAAAGTATTTTGTTTTGGAATTTATTCTCAACATTCCGTACATTGATACAAATAAGTTACTAGCTTACCGAACATTTCGTTCGCAGGTGAAGTCGTAGGAACGAATCTAGGTCGTTAGGTTAGGAGTACATTGATTGACTCTATTTTATAAAATCGACATTATACTTTATCTTTAACGGGTATATCTACTAGAAACATCTATTCAAGACTAAAATGAATGTTTTTGTTTGTTGTCGCGATTCAGCGTGAACTGGCTGGCCTTTTTACATTGCTCACGAGTGTGGTAAAATATAAAATTTATTCAATATGTATACCTAATGTTCACGGTGAAACAAAATTTAAAACACAAATTATGGTTAATACAAAACAAACTTTGTTGTTGCTTTATGTTTTCAAAATGTATTACTTTTTGGAAAAAAAAATATCGTTCTGTGCTCAAATTGATTTTCCTTTATAGAAACGAAAATATTTTTCGCGCTATGGAAAAACACAAAAGAGTACCCATGCAGAAGGTACTTTCTTGGCATTTTTCTAAGGCGAATAATGACTTCGCATTTTTTTAAATAAGAAAGAAGTAAATTTCCAGGAAAGCCCCCGTAATGAAGGATTGGATTATCTGTTGCCTCGTAAGGCGTTATATTAATTTGCACCGCAGAGTTGGAGGTCTAAATTTCTGTTACTTATTACGGTGACCAAAGCTTGTTTTAACTTAGTATTCTTTAAGCAAACCATCCGTGTCCTTCAAATTTTTACATGCATTTGCTTATTTGTAACGTTTTAGTTTGCTGTTTCATTTCTTTCCTAAAAATACATCTATTTGGTATATCTAAGAATATGTTCATTTGCTTAATTGACGGTATTTACACATTATTATTTAATTAATATACTCATTTAATAAATGAACCGTACGGTGAGCATCCAACAAATATTCAATGGAAATTTAATTCCACGTTATGTAATCTACAGTGTTCGTGTATTTACAAATTAGAGAAATAAATGTTCGTTTTATAGTATGGACCATTTTTTTGTGTTATATAAATAGTATTTCATTTGAATATTCCAATGTAGCGTGTGTACTGTTAATTTCGTATGGGAATCGAAGAAATTGCTTACTATCAATGGTATCACTATGTATCACTCGCAATCAGATGCGTCAGCAATGCGATGCATATTTTTATCGCTAATTTATTCATTTGAAAGGTGGAAAAAACATTGGTCGCCCCACTCTGTAAGTAGAGCTCAGTAAAACGTTACGCGTTATATAACAGCTGTTCCTTGGGGACTCCCCGAAACGTTCGCGAGAAAAATCTCATCCTGGAAACAAAAGCAAACTGCAAAGTGAAAATGGGGCACAGGCCCCAGGAAATGATGTTTTGTTTTTAAATGCCAGCGTTCTTGCATAGGATTATGAATACTCTGTCGTGTGTTATTGGAAAATACCTTTTTGCAAACACCATTTAGTTATTGCTTAAAAACTAGCATATATATGTAACTGTTGATGTATTTATTTATGTATGCCATATAAAAAAATGACAAAGATATACTCATACTCGTATATCAACATTACTTTCCTTTTCTCTCAAAATTATATTCTTGATAGTCCAAAATTTATTGAAAATATTTCAAAGAAGTTTCGTGCATTATTGCCAAAATTATGTATTGTTCTTTATTCCTTGTCTATAGTAAGAGTCCGGGTTCATTTTCTTTTTTTTATTGTTACGACTGAATAAGTTACGCCAGCATAGTGAAGTTCCTATTAGTTTTAAAATATACTATGTTCATCGATCCCCATATGGTTAGACCAGAGGTTCCTAATTTTTTTTTCCTCTCAGATCACTTGCCCCCCCCCCCCCCGTACAGCATGTCGAATATTGAATTTTGCGGTTCTCGAGATTCACTCACATGTACCCCCAAATCTTCTTCTTGCTGACATGGACCTCCAGCATGTCGAAATCGACCACTGAGGGTCCATTTAGTCCACTTTGGGAATCTGTGACTTTGACCTTCATTTCTAGAAATGGTATTAATACAACCCATGGCCACGCGATCACAATATGTATATGGAGTTTTAATCTCAAAAATATCTTACGCTTATGAAGTATTTCCGAAAAGTCTTACAAGAAACATTCGCTGGGTCTATCTATGACCGATCATAATTTGTATAAGTTTAACAATAAGTGGGACGCGTATAAACGAACTCGACGGAATATTAAAAAATCACAGTAAAATCTTTGAAGCTTGAATAATTTAAGAATGTTTTAATGAGTTTTGGAGGATTAATATGAAAGTTAATTAAAGAAGATACGGATTCACATCTTTTTCATTACTGACGCAAATTGACATGACTTCTCTCGGCTATTTTCCGAAGATAATTAATATTTTTAAATAAAAATCGTCGTTAAATCTTTATGTGCGTTTTAATGATTTATTTGAACGTTTCATACTTCAGACTATTAAATAAATTAAGCAAAATATGAGTAGTCATAATTCGACTTAAAATAAAAATTTGATGTATGTATTATATTAGTAATAATAATATACGTGGGGATTGATATTAATTATAGTAAAATATAATTAGCTACACAAAATCACAATTTCAATTATTTTTCTTGATGCTCGATCGAAACTTCCTAGTAGAAAGTTTACGAATGTATGTATTGAGATTTTTTATGTCATATCAAAGTAATAAAATATACAAGTACGAAAACTTCACCTCTTTTTCAATTCTAGCTGTTTTCAATTCAGCATCAGGTGTGTATTCCAAGCAAAACTCGGAAATTATTGACGTTTATCTCGAATCGTTTGCGGTCTTAACCACAAATAATAATATAAACACAGTTAGATTTGAAGCAGAGACCAATCAACCCACTTGATAAACGAACTGACATACTTTTATAGTATAGGTATATTGGCGTTGTAAAACATTACAATATATTTTAATGATATTTTAACGCGAACACTACTGAAGTGTATTAATGTTATGATTTCTTAATTTATTAATTGATGTTCATTATTTGCTTGCAGAATCTCTCGCTCGATAAATATTATTATTTCAACAAAATAATCGTGTAAAGAAATCGATTAGCAGTACTACATTTACTTTTCCATCTTTGGACACTTCGCGTTTCATGACCAAATGCAGTAAACGCGTTTACAAAACTCACACATTTTTTTTTCTAAACAAACCAATCAAGCCACGATGGGGGTGAAGTGAACGTTTTTACAGTTTCGACTCCAAATGACTCTTCTCGTGTTACCACCGTCAACCGTTATATTCCATTAAATTTAAAATTATGCGATAAAAGTGATATTAATTGAACGAATTTAATAAATTTCTCTTTGCTGTTTCGATTGTATCGGCTAAAATTCAAAATAAATAAATAGCATATACAGTACTTTGCTAACACTAAACTCTGGCTCATATTTTATTGTATAATTTAAGTATCAAAATATTTAGCAACGAAAGTAAGTTAATGGTTGCTTTTACAAAAGTTGAATAATAGTTGCAGAGTGGCTTAATTATTTATTATGGAATACAAAATACGTTCAAAATATATTTTGTTGGAGAAAATATTTACATTTGCACATATACGATTTTGAAATCGTTAGAACATGGTTTTCGTAATTGTTAAATTATTGCTTTCTACATTAATTTTAATCTCACCACTATTTGTTTTCCATTTAAGTACTTTTTGGAAGACGCTGGTATATATAAATATATATATATTCATTCGTTGCTTTGTGCTTTGTTTAACTTTTCCTGCAAAGTAGCTTTGTTTTTTTTTTAACCCTCTTCGTCCTTCTCAGCGGATATTAATCATGACTTGGACGTGTGGCGCTGCGGTGTTCGCGGTTTCAGTTCTCTGGTGCAGCCGACGAAAGAAAATAATGTTTTTAATTAAATACCGCGAGTGATTTATCACGGCGTACAGCGCCGGCCGGCTATGAAGGAGTTATATTTCGTTTCGCATTGGATATAGCTTTCTAGTTAAAG